>JAFLJL010003104.1:0-21706 GCA_018398815.1 Conus ventricosus | reverse complement strand
ACAGTTTAACCATGACAAGTGAGGAGGCAAAGTTAAGGGGTTCTGGATGGTCTGAGGGGACAGTCCTTGAAATCAAATTAAGACAAAGTTCTATCCAATAGTTGGCAATTCTTACCTTCCTCTTCCAAAAGATTTAGAGTTAAAACGAGCAGTCTTAAACATACATAATTCTGACAACATGTGTTTTTAAGTGGTGTGTTTTAGCGCATCTACATCCTGTTAAAAATCATGCAAACAGAGTTTCCAACTATGAACAATATAAGCAAGAGCTGAACTTTGATAACATAACCTTTCCAGTAAGTATAAACAGTATATCTCAGTTTGAAGAACAAAACAAGCCAATCACCATAAACGTATACACATGGTCTGTAGAAGACAATCTAGTGCCTCTAAGGATTTCTCCAACGCTCCCACTTTAGGCGACCCCTTAACAAAACATGTAGACTTGATACTGTTTACAGATAGTACAAAGAGCCATTATGTATTAATTAGAACAATAAGCAGACTGTTAGAATATACATCAAAACATAAATCTAACAAGAGTTTGTAGAAGGTGTCTGGTCAGAATCCCAACTTTAGAAGCAGCTGCAGTCATAGAGCTCATTGTAAAAGTTTTGTAGACTGTGAAACCAAACTCCTTACACCTAAACCAGGGTCTAAAGTTAGTTTTAAGAATATACACAAAATGCAAATGAGCCATACGTGGTTTATGCTGACTTTGATTCAATATTGCCACATTACTATGGGCCCACAACAGCAAGAACAAAAAAACAACGTTATTAACCCACCATCAGATCTGGTTCTTATGCGTTTATTGTTGTTAGGTTAGACGGCCAACACACAACACCAGAGATTTACAGAGGCCCCAACGCAGCTAGCAGATTCTTAGTAGCAGATGAAACAACTTCGCAATCAGTTATCCAACCAACTGAACCTTTCAGATATTGTTATGACTTCTGAAGACCAAGAACGCTATGACTCATCTACGCACTGTTGGATTTGCAATAAAGAATTATTAGGCAACGCAGTAAGAGACCACGATCACATTACTGGAAAGTTTAGAGCGGCCGCACACAACAATTGTAATCTTCAGCTTAAGGTTGGCCCTAAGACATGGAAACTACCTATCTTCTTTCATAACCTAAGAGGTTACGATTCTCATTTTATCATGCAAGCAGTGACTTCTGAATATAAGAGGGTTACCTGCATTGCACAGTCTTCAGAAAAGTACATGACTTTTACTCTTGACTCTTTATCCTTTTATGACTCAGCACAACATCTGATGGCTAGTTTAGATAAGTTAGCAGGATCGCTACAAGACTTTCCAATCACTAAAACATACTTTGATCCATCTTTAGTGCGTAAAGGAGTTTATCCTTATGAATACATGAACTCGTGGATAGGTTTGATGAAGACTCGCTTCCTCCTAAAGGCGCTTTCTTTTCTAGTCTTAGAGGCAAAGATATAACTGACTCTGACTATGAATACGCACAGAAAGCCTGGACAGAATTACACTGTGAAACGATGGGCGACTATCACGATCAATATTTATTGGCTGACGTGTGTTTATTTGCAGACGTCTTTCAGAATTACTGATCTACATGCATGAAACATTACAACTTAGACTCGTCACATTACATCTCTGCCCCAGGGTTATCTTGGGATGCTTTCTTAAAGTCTACAAACATTCAGATTGACTTAATTTCTGATCTACCACACTCCAGATGATTGAAGATGGGCTTAGGGGAGGTATTTGCATGGCCTCGCATCCTTACTGCAAAGCCAATAACAAGTATTTAGACGATTATGACCCACCAAACCATCCAACTATCTATGTACTTAGACGCTAACAATCTGTATGGGTGGGCCATGAGTCAATCGCTTCCATTACGTAACTTCAGGATGTACACAGGGCATGGTACAATAATATTCAAGGGCATTAAAGTTGTTGGATAGTTTAACCTCAGATCAACAGTCGGTTTTATTCTAGAAGTAGACTTAGAATATCCTAAAGAATTACACGATCTTCACAACGATTACCCCCTAGCCGCAGAAAGATTAAAAATGAGCCCCACAGAACCGCCTAAACTTGTTCCCAATCTTAGACATAAAACTAAATATGTGTTGTCATTACAGACTGTTACAGTTTTTACTAAGACACGGACTAAAACTGACAGCTGTTCACAGAATCATTGCTTTTGATCAAGAGCCCTTTATGAGTCCATACATCAAGAAGAATACTGATCTTAGAACCCAAGCCACTGATGCTTCAGAAAAAGACTTCTTTAAACTGATGAACAACAGCTGTTTTGGCAAAACCATGGAGAACGTACACAATCGTAAAGATGTGAAATTAGTTACAAAAGAAAACCAAGCAATTAAGTTTGCCTCTAAACCTAACTATCAAGACTTTAGAAGATTTAACGACAGCCTGGTTGGCATTATGATGAAGAAAAAAGATGTTAAGTTGGACAAGCCGGTGTTTATTGGCTTTATTGTATTAGAGTTGTCAAAGTTATTGATGTTAGAATTTCTGTACGACTACTTTAAACCGCGGTACCCAGAAGCAAGAGTCCTTTACACAGACACTGATAGTTTTATTCTAGACGTCCCCACAGAAGACTTCTATAAGGATTTGAGAAACTGAAGTAGCTAAAGGAGCTGATGGGTGGTATGACACATGCGACTATCCTAAAGACAGCCCTTTACATTCAACTGTAAACAAGAAAGTAATTGGAAAGATGAAGGATGAACTTAATGGGACAGTTATCAAAGAATATGTTGGTTTGCGGTCAAAGATGTATAGCGTTGCAGCCAGACTTCTGTAATGAAAAAAGCTAAAGGTATAAGTAAAGAAGTTGTCAAAAAAAAAATATATCTCACGATAACTACAAGCAAGCCCTCTTTGAAAACAAAGTATTTCATCACACAAATGTTAATCTGCGCTCTACTCTCCATCAAGTAACACAACTGCAGTTAACAGAAATCACTAGTCTCTAACAATAACAAGAGAACTTACGTCAATCCTGAGTTTTCATATGCTGTAGGACATTGGAGAACTTTAAAAGATTAACTTGACTAACTTGACTTAAGAACCTAACTAGTACTTACTTAAGAAACTTAACAAGAACTTAACTTAAGAACCTAACTAGTACTTACTTAAGAACCTAACTAGTACTTTATATAACTTATAATTTTTTGGACTTTACTTGTAATTTACTTGCACTTAACTTAAAAAGTACTTTCTATAACTCACTTAACTTGTACTTTATTTAGTTCTTAACTTGTACTTTATCTAGTTCTTAAAAACTATTACAAAGAAAATGGGTCTACAGCAGGAGGTTGCATTTTTTTTGCAGAAGTTGGTTCTTCTTCTTTTACTGGCTTTGTGGGGGTTTGTGACTTTGCTGCTAAGTATGGCGTTAGACATTTGTATGCTAAAACTCCCCCACCAACAACAACAGCGGCAAATACATAATAATACATCTTATAGTTTGTTTGTGATTGTGTTGTTGTTGTTAATTGTGTTGTTGTTGGTGGCGATGCTGTATTGACTTGACTTGACTTGACTTGGTCCCTTAGACGTCGGTCCGTAGGGGCACCCCTGAAGCAGTGACAACCATCCTTCTCCATTCCTCTCTGTTCTCCGCCCTCCGCAATGTGTCTCTCAGCCGCAGGCCTGTCCATTCCGTGATGTTATCCTCCCATCTTTTCCTTTGTCGACCTCTTCGCCTTTGTCCTGGTACTGTGCCCTGCATGATTGTCTTGGCAAGGCCTGTTGATCGTGTGATGTGTCCATACCATTTCAGTTTGCGTCTTTTAACTGAGGTTAGGAGATCGACATATGGACCAATTTCATTCACGATGCGCTTTTTAACTTCCACATTGCTGATGTGATCTCTGTATGAGATGCCAAGGAGTCGTCTGAAGCACCTCATTTCATTGTTTGGATCTTTTTCTCAAGGTCTGATTTCAACGTCCATGACTCACAAGCATATAAGAATATCGCCATGACTAAGGATCGCATCAGTCTAATCTTTGAGCTGATGGAGATGTTTTTATTTCTCCAAAGAGGCGTTAGCTTAGATAGCGTAGCTGTGGTCTGAGCGACTCTTGAGATGATTTTAGGTCTTGATCTTCATCTGAGATTGTTGCCCCCAAGTACTTAAATGTGTTGACTGGTTCAAGCTTTTTGCTGTTGATGGTTATGTCTTGGGTAAAGCCGATTGGGTTGTTAGTCATGACCTTTGTCTTTTCCGCACTTATTTCCATGCCATAATCAGCAGAGGTGTTGTTGAGTCTGTTGATCAGGTGCACTAGCTCTTGTTCGTTTCCAGCTAGTCCATCTATGTCGTCGGCAAAAACGGAGGTTGGTGATGATTCTCCCTCCAATGGTTACAGTTCCTTCATGGTCTTCTAGCGCATCGGTCATAATTCTCTCAAGGAAGACATTGAAAAGTGTGGGGAGAGTAGACAGCCCTGTCGCCCCCCAACGGTAGTCGGAACCACTCGCCTATGTTGTTACCGAAGAAAACGGCGCTGGTGGCTTTATTGTAGAGGCTTTCAATAGTTCCAATGAGGTTGGCATTGATGTTGGAGAGTTTCATTGTTGCCCATAATGCTTCATGCCACACTCGGTCGAAGGCCTTCTGAAGTCTATGAAACGTGGTACAGATGTTGTTGGTTTTGGTTGTACTTCTCACACGGGTATTCTTAGGTTGAATATTTGTTCTATGGTACTTCGTCCTGCCATGAACCCCGCCTGTTCTTCAGCTGTATTACTATCTAACAATTTTTGTTTTGGTGATTGGTTTGATTTTTTCAGTCTGTTCATTCAGCTAGTTTACGCCCAGCCTCAACACGCCCAGGATTTTTAGCCTTAGTAACATTACTCACTTGTGGCACATTCACTTGTGGCACATTCTGCTCCTGCGGTACATTCTGCTCCTGCGGGCTGTCCTGTAGCGTCTTCTTCTCCTGATCGCTCATTTTTTTATTGCGATTAAATTTAATAATGATCAAAATTAATATGATTAAAAGAAAATTAACCCCATGATGAATGGGCATAACATAGTCCCAAATCTGTAATACATGTCACATGCAAGAGTTTCTAGGGACTTGTTTAAACCGGATCTTGTGATAAGTCGTATTTTAAATCTTCTTCTGAATCAACTGGCGCCACCTTACTTACTAACTTAGCATATAAACTAATCATTGTCTGACCCACTGATCTAACCATTTTTGACCCCAGTTGTGCGTCGTCCCTAGCGTAGTACTTCTCAACGTCTAATGTAGACAGTTGTTGAATCTGTTCAATACTTAGTTCAATGCCTAAATACTGTCTAGTTTTTCCACAAGCAGCTAGAGAGTATAATCTTTCTTTATGGCAGCTGTCTACGGGTAGTCTGCTTGCACCTCACACTTTAATTAGTTCGTCGCAATCCATTTTTAAAAGCAATAAAAAATAATATAATACTTTTAAAACCATGAGTTTAACGTTGGTTAATTATGCAGTGCCTATTGTTGGTGTTATAGTTTATTAAACCCCTTGCAAAATGTTTGTTAGGGTTTAAAACCGCCCAACATGGGAAAGATAGAAGATTCGCCAAAACTAGTTGCAACTTTATTTTTAGCTTTAACAACAAAGATTATATGATTAAAAAGCACATAGACAGCCTTTCGTATTAGATTATTTTAATTATTTTTTTAGTTAATAAAAAGATGAGTGAAAAAAAGATTATCAATACGATTTACCACTCTGCTGTGATTAGGGGCCTTAGTATAGGCTATAGCGTGTTAGCAAAAAACATGGTTAGAATGAAGCCGGCTGACCTAGGAAGGTTAGACATTGAGGACGTTGTTAAGGTTTTTAGTTGTAATTACTGCGGGGATTGCGTCAAAAGACTTTCTTGTTGCACAGGGAATTATCCCAGAAAATGTTAGTTCATAGAAAGATTACTCTAGAAAATATTGATTTATAAAAAGATGGCGGGAGTAGTTATGATGGTAAAAGGAGCTATTGTTAATGCTTTAGCCTTCTCTGGAAGCAATTATATGTTTAGTAAATTGCGGTCCGATGAAGAAAGAGAACGTCATAACAAGGCAATAGAAGATTTAGCTAAGGCAAGAGACGCTTACGAGAAAAGACGAATTGCTCACTTAGACTTTATTAATAAAAAGTTAAGGGAACAGGGACATGCAGAGCACACATTTACAGACGTTGATGAGGCAATGAATGAGTATTACTTAGTGACAGGAAAGAAGTTTCTTACATCGCCGCCTCCAGAATTGTCTGACTTTTATGAACCATCAGAAGAACAGAAAATAGCAGAAATTGGTTTTATTGTGGGTGCTATGGGAGCAATCATTCTTCTCGCATATTCAATCTAAAACCAATTAAAAATACAATTGAAATACAGTCCTTCTTATGGACAATACTATGTACAAAATATATTATTCTCCTAAAGGTTATTGGAAAGGAAAGACTGCTATGAAAAACTGAGTAAAGCCGCTAGAGTGTCTGAATCAGATGCAAAAGACTGGCTTTCAAAACAGGCAATTTGGCAAATATATCTGCCTGCCCCAAAAGAATAATAAGGCCTAGATTTGTTAACTCAGTTCCTAATGACACCCACCAGATGGACTTGCTGTATCTTCCACATGACAAAGTTAGAAGAAAAAAGTTTAAGTATCCCTGACAGTTGTAGTCATGGCTTCAAGATACAAAGACGCTGAACCTTTAACAGATAAAAGCTCAACTGCTGTGGCTGTGGCTTTACAACAAATATACATGCGAGGCCCATTAAAGTATCCTAGGCTGATTCAAGTTGATGATGGAAAAGAGTTTAAAGGTTCTGTAAACCAGCTGTTTTTTAAAACATCATGTTACAGTTAAGAGAGGGATCCCAGGCAACCATCGATCACAGGCCCTAGTAGAAAACTTTAATAAGAATCTAGCTGAACGCCTGTTTACCTATCAATATCACAGAGAAATTATGGACAGAACGCGTAACACAGAATGGGTTAGGCGATTGCCAGCAGTCTTACGTGCCATGAACAATGAAGAATTTAAAGCAACAGGGTTGAAACCAGTAAACGCAATCAATTAAAAAAAAATAGCATTACTGAAGAAGTGCAGGGGACTCAAAAACTCTTGCGTTTGGGCTAAAAGTAAGATACTTGTATGCTCCTGGAGAGGCAGAGGGCGATGTTAGAATTAGAGCCACAGATCCTATATGGAGCGTAGATGTATATGAAGTTGAAAGAATCATGAAAACGGGACCCTCCCGTATTTTTTAAGAGAAACTCTCTCGTCTAAAAAGCCTGCCCTAAAAGATCCTTTGTTCGTGAAGAGCTGCAAGTTGTCCCGCCAAACACAGTGAGTTAACAAAAAAAAAGTGTTTTTTTTTTTGTTAAACTTATTTTTTTGGCCTATTTTGGTTTTAACTGATCGTGTGTTTGTTTTTCAATGTTCTGTTTAATTGCATCAGTGTCTACCTGCCGTGAAGTAAACGTCTTTCTCCACTCCTTTTGAAGTTCAATTTTTTGTCGTCTGTAATCCTCACCATCGGCCATAAGCTTCTGAAATTCTTCGTCTGTAATGTTTTCATCCTGTAACGATTTGCTTATTCTTAATCTTAATGAACAAAGTTTTGCTGATGCTAGGGCAACAATGGCAGTGTGCTTTTGTAATTTAGGAGTTATTTTTTTTAAAACAGCGCTTACATCATAGACATGGCACCTAACCCTAACCCCAAGGCCTCCTAATGCTAAAGAGGCCGGCGCCCCAACCCAGTGGCTAAAACGGCAACACTAGATCCAGCACTTACGCTAGCTACACCCGATGAGCCAGTAATTACAAAAGAAAGGGTATTTAAAGCTTTAGCATATTTCTTTCTAGTAACTCTATACTTATCCAAGTCACTTTCTATTTCCTTTTGAAGTTCAGTTATTTGCTTTAACCTAAACTGTTGAATCTCCATTTTTAAATAAGATTATTTTTATTAATTAATCTTGTACATATCTTCTTATTAATCCTTCTTGCAGCACTTCACTAAAGAGTAAAACGCAATAAAATTAACATACTTAATGAGAATAAAGTCGAGTACTGTTAGTTTGTTTTTGTCAACCATCACAGTAACCTTGTCAGATGATACGTGGGTGTTTATTTTGTCTCCGTTTTTAGTAATTGCAATACTAAGCTTAATAGGGGCATCCAAGTTTTCAGCCTTTATTTGTATACCTCTGATTAACGTATGTTCTGGCAAACTAGTATCGCCCTCCCTCGGAGTAATAAATAGGCGAAAAATCATTGTCATTTGCCTAGGAAAGTGACAATAGCGACGGGTAAATTCTAAGCCGACGGTTTCATTCTCCACTTCAGCGGAATTCTTTCTCTGTAGCATATATTCAGAACCCTGCATAGTTATTTCAATCTGTTTTTTCTGTTGTGTTCCTGGAACTAGGCTAACAAGATAGGGCCCTACATTTAAGGCTTTTCTAAAATTGTTTTTCTTATCAAAGTATACATTGGGGCTTCGTAGTTCAAACTTTAAATTCCAAGCAATTTCAGGAAGCAGCGCCCAAGCTTTTCTCTCTTTTATGAAGTTTGTATTCGTGTTTGCCAAAGTCGTTTGCTCTTAAATTTCTTATCTCTTCTAGGATAGGATATTGCTGTCGTTTTTTGTCTTCAATTTCTGTTTCGTTTGTAAACCCCGTCATCTGTGTATTCAAATCCATAAACATTTCCTGGCACTCCTATTAGATCAAACTCAGTTGTGTCTGCTAGGTCTTTTAGCTCTACTGCAACGCATTTAGGAGCTAGCTGCGCTTTTGATTCTGGCCCTCGAGACATTCTTTTTATAATATAAAAATTATAATAAACAAATTGTTATAAGCAATCAATAATAAACAATTTATAATAAACAAACGTATTGAACTGGGGGGTCAGTCCGTAAGCATAGCTTAGCGTGCTTAGATTTTTCTAACTGCTCTTTTATTTTTTTTAGCTCATCTTTGTCCCTTATTATATAATTTTCACTTAAAACATTCTTCAAAACTATCTTTGTCCTTAGTATAAAATAATACAACCGATTTTAACTGCGATCTAAAGTCTTTTAAAACAGCATTTATTTTGAGTTAAGAGCCACACAGAAACTAAGGCGTGGCGTCCACTAAAGGCTAGCTTTGACCAGCGCGTTTTCTTTTTTTAACAATGTCTTGTTCAGCTGAACAGTCATCAATAATAAACAGCGTTTCAGTTCCTCAAATAGTCTATGATGGTGATGGTAGTCCTTCGGATCCGAAGATGACGTTAGCGTTTCGGGCAACTCATCGATGTACGCGGAGGTGGCTCTGCAGCCCCAATCTGGAGGCGCAGAGTCTGGAACAGTGGGGGCACTGGAAGTCCGTTGTCGTGATCACTGCTGCTGCTGCTCTTGTGGCGTTGATCCTGGCGGCGGGTCAGCTTTTGGCGTCGAGTACTTTCGAAGTTGGTAGCGGCTTTGTGAATTGTGGACCCGCACAGAGGTCGGTCACTGGCGCACTCTCTAGTTCTTTTGGTTTGAGTTCGCACACTGGAGGTTTGATTTGACCGAGTCCTTGTACCGTTTCTTTGGGCGTCCTTGGTTTCTCTTGCCTTGCAGAAGCTCTCCATACAGCAGTCGCCTTGGCATACGGTGCTCTTCCATACGGATGACATGCCCACCATCGAAGCTGGGCCTTGATGAGCATGGACTCGTTACTTGTAGTGTGAGCACGGTCCAGGACCTGAGGTTGGAAAACGGTCTGCCAATGGATTCGAGTATGGAGCGAAGAGCTCGCATGTGGAAGTTCTCCAGCTTCTTGACGTGTCTGCGGTACAGTGTCCAAGATTCGCACCCATAGAGGAGAGAGGGCAAGACCACTGCGTTGTAAACTCTCAGTTTTGTGGTCAGCCGAATGTTGTGTTGACTAAGAAACTCTGTTGCGGAGTCTTCCCAGCGCCTGGCTTGCTTTGCTGATTCGGGCATCAACTTCCCTGTCCAGGGAGCCATCACAGGAGATGGTGCTTCCTAGATATCTGAAATGTAAAAACGTTCGCAAGTGGGAGTCGTCAATGACGATGGTGGGTGCCGAGGGGTTGGTGTTTGGTGCGGGTTGGTGAAGCACTCAGTCTTGCCGAGGCTGATTGTCAGGCCGAAGAGCTTTGAAGGCATCGGAAGAAGCGGTCAAGCATCGTTTGCAGATCGGATTCTGCATGGGCCACCAGTGCGCAGTCATCGGCAAAGAGGACTTCTTGAAGGAGATCTTTGTGCTCTTTGTCTTGGCAGTGAGGCGACGAAGGTCAAAGAGGGAGCCGTCAGACGATAGCGGAAGTAGACCCCCTTCTCCAGGTCTTGGACAGCGTGGGACAGCATGCAGGTGAAGAAGACGTTGAAGAGGACCGGAGCTAAGACACACCCCTGCTTCACGCCATTGCTGATCTCGAAGGCTTCCGTCACGTTTCCACTGGAGAGGACCTGGCCGGTCATGCCTTCATGGAAGAGCTTGATCATTTTCACAAACTTTGGTGGGCATCCAATGCGCTCGAGACTGTCCAAAGAGCTTCCCTGTTGACCGTGTCAAAGGCCTTGGTCAGGTCAATGAAAACAGAGTATAGGGGCATGTTTTGTTCGATAACTTCTCCTGAAGCTGTCTGACAGCAAAAATCATGTCGACAGTGCTTCTGCCGGGTCTGAAGCCGCACTGCGCCTCGGGGAGGTTCTGCTCGGAAACAGTGATGAGTCTGTTGAGGATGACTCTGGCGAAGATCTTTCCAGCAATGGAGAGTAGCGAGATGCCTCTGTAGTTCCCACAGTCGGCTTTGCTTCCCTTGTTCTTGTAGAGGGAGACAATCAGGGCGTCGCGGAAGTCATCTGGCATCTTCTCCTCCCCAGATACTCCGCAGGACATCGTGAAAGGCTTTTAGGGCGTTGGGGCTGCCGCCTTGTAGATCTCAGCAGGTATTCCGTCCTTTCCTGATGCTCTACCGGAGCTCGTCTGGAGGATTGCTTTCTGGATCTCTGCAATGGTGGGGGTACTGCAAGTGTGTCTTGTATTGGCTGCTGGGGGATCTGGTTCAAGGCATCCGAGTCGACTGACGAGGGCCTGTTGAGCAGGTTGCTGAAGTGTTCTTCCCAGCGCTTGCTTAGTCCTTCTTGGTCCTTGATCAGGGTTGCGCCGTCGGAGGACAGTAGCGGGGAGCAGCCTGATGCTGAGGGTCCGAAGACTGTCTTCAACGACCCAAAGATTTCTTGGCGTTGTGAGAGTCGGCGTAGCCTTGGACTTCAGTCGCTTTGTCCTGCCACCACTGGTCCGCATCAGACGTAGGTCGGTCTGCACTTTGGCCTGGAGAGTCTTGAATCTCTCGCGTTTGGAGACGGACGATGGGTCATTCTGCCACTCGATGTAAGACTTGTTCTTCGCATGGAGGGCTTCTTTGATCTTCTCATCGTTCTCGTCAAACCAGTCTTCATGGGCTCTGATTTTTGCTCCGAGGACCTCTTTTGCAGTCTCAGCGACCATGTCCTTAAAAGAGGACCATTTTTCTGTTCCATCTCAGGGGTCAGACCATCTTGGAGCTTTTCTTCAAGTAGTTGTTGGAACTGGGAGAGGCAGGTCGGTCTTTCAGTCTGGCGACATTGTAGGAGGCCCTGACAGTCTTTGGTCGGTTTCTGTGTTGGCGGTGGTATGTGCAGGGTCATTACAGCCCTGACCAGCCTGTGGTCAGTCCAGCATTCAGCACCTCTCATGACTCGGGTCACCCGGACGTCCTTGATGTCGCGTTGGCGTACGATGATGAAATCAATCATGTGCCAGTGTTTCGACCTCGGGTGCATCCAGGTGGTCTTGAACTTGTCCGCCAACCTGAACAAGGTGTTGGTGATGCAGAGGCTGTGTTCCGCACACTTGCTGAGGAGGAGCAGGCCGTTGTCGTTGACCTTGCCTACTCCGTGTCTGCCGAGAACGCCTTCCCAGCTGCTATGGTCTCTTCCTACTCTGGCGTTGAAGTCCCAAGGATGACGAGTTTGTCTTTTGAGGAGTTGACCTGATGGACTGGTCAAGTTGTTCGTAGAACAGCTCTTTGGTGTCGTCTGGGCTTGTGAGCGTGGGTGCATACACACTGATGATTGTGAGGTGTCTTGACTTGCTGAGGGGGATACGCAGTTTCATGAGGCGTTCATTGATGCCAACCGGGAGCACAGGTATGCTTTTGAGCAGGGCTGTCCTGATGGCGAATCCAACGCCATGGATCCTGTCTTCGGCTTGTGGCTTTCCCTTCAAAAGAAAGTGTATCCACCTCCCTCTTCTCTTAGGGAGCCTTCATCAGCAAGTCGGGTTTCGCTGAGTGCAGCAATGTCTATTCGATATCGCTGGAGTTCATTCGCTACAAGCGCTGTTCTTCTCTCCGGTCTCGACGTACTGGCTCTGTCCATTAATGTTCGAACGTTCCAGGCTCCTAAAAGGAGTTTTCTTTGCTTTTTCTTTTGCATTTTTCGACCGCAAAATGGATGAGTCTGTCAACTGCGGTAAGCTGACCAGACTGTAAAGGGCAAGCATTTGTTCGGGGCACCTTTTCTAGCCCCTCCCCCATGCGGGGGTGGGCAGTGCTGTCCTAAAGAGGCTGCCCAGTCGCCCACGGGTGCTGCCGGACTCTCCCGTTGCCCTCGGATTCAGGAAAAAGAACGACCACCTGCCCATGGACTGCCTACGTGCAGGATTGTGACTACAACTGCCAGTGGTCATCTCCACCTGTTGCTTCGCCACGTGCCCATCGCCGCAGGACTTGAGGTGAGTGCGTTGACAGATCGGTGATGAGTTGCATAACGGACCTGTGCGTGAAGGTTTTATAGTGGGAAAATCGTTGCACGGGGGTAATCCCATCTCTTGGCTGGGGAGCCTTGATCCAGTGGCACGAGAACCGTTACAACGGGAGACTGCCAGGCTGCAGTGGATGACCAGGACTTCTCAGGGTGTCACGTCCATGCTCGTAGCGCTCCACAACACTTGCTGCCACCGCCTTCACAACCGTTGGATCACCGATGATCTCTTTCGCTCGTTCCGCCGGGAGTCAGTCTTCACATGCAGTAGGGCTGACATAGCCCGAGCCTAACTCACCGAGGGTTTCAGACCCGACGGCTACCCACACCTGGTTTAGCCGGCCTGCCAAAGCTGTTGCCCGGGGAGTGGCCGCTGTTGCATGCGACAGCTTCAAGGAGCCACAGGTGTGAGCTGAGTGACAGGTGAGGACCAGTGGCAGACGAGCTGCCCTAGAAAAGGACATGGCAAGCCCCCCTGCTAAAGGTACTACCTCCCTGACACCCATACCCCCCCCCCCCCTATAGTAATGCTCTAAACAGTCGCTCAGTTTGTCCACTAGGGTCAACTAAAAATATATTCTCGTCTGTCCAGATAAACTTCCTTTCTTTGTAAGACTTGTTGTGTTTAATGGTTGTGCAGAATATAACAATGTGCTCGTAATGAAACCTGTATATTGTTTGTAACAAATCAAGTACGAAGACAGTTTTCCCACACCCGTAATCCCGCAGATAAGAGAACAGTGCGGATCTTTAGGCAGAAACTTCAAGCTATCCATCTGTTTTTATAGAATATTTCTTCTGCATTTTAAACAGCCACGTCTTTTAGCCTTTTTTCTTCAATGTTTAACTGAACATCACAAACCATAAAAACATGCATTTTTATTGGGGCGTCTCCGTCTGCTTTCTTGCAAATTTATTTTTATACCATCTTGCCCTATCCTTTCTCCACTTCCAAACAATCTGTTGTCAAATGTGGATCTAAAATCCAGCCACAGCCCATATTTAGTTATCAAGTAGTCTTCGAGTCTTACATCATAAAGGCGAAGTTTTTTACATACACGATCAACTGCAGGATCCCTTTGCCTACCTCCAGCGAACAACTTTCTTATTTCATCGAAGTGTTGGTGGGGTAAAGTCCGCGCCCCGAATACAACTGATCAGACTTGCCATTTATTGCACAGTCAACCTTCTCAATTTTTGGATTATAAAACGCTTCTGATTCTCTCTGAAAAGGAGTTGTTTCTTCAGTAAACAATAACAAATTCCTTTTAAAGACTTCAAAGACTGATTTAGATTTTATGTTCCAGAGAGTGTCTCGCTTGTTTTCTATTTTCTGTAATGGCGTGTATAACGTTTTCATAATAAATAACCGTTTTACTTTTATACTGGGTTAAGATTGTTCTGGCCAGTTCGGGGTTAGTAACAAAATCAAACTCAAGAGAGATGTCACTAACTGTGTATTTAGATAAAGGATCTTCAGACAGAACGACAGAATCGCTAGGATTAAATGTTAGATGATAAGTAAGTTTTTCTTTTAGTGCGCCTTGGTAATATGGCATATGCGTCTTTAACAACTCAAAATCTAGAGGGATGCAGAAAACTGTTCCAAATGCTTCTGCTACTGCCTCATCTTTAACATCATTCTTTGCATCCTCCCCTTTAAGCCTGTGTTTTTAAAACCGTTTGGGCTTTGTATTCCCTGATAGACTTTCTCTTTTCTTTCTATTTTAGGCAGCCATAGATCAGAATAGAGGGCAAAAATGTCTGCCTCTCTTAGTATAACGACACGTTTTCCCCCCAGTCTAATTTCTATATGATTAACGATAGCCCTGCCTAAATTAGCAACAACACTAGCATTATGATCTGTCGATTTAATATATATTTTGAATGATAGTTTAGCAGTGCCTGGCATTATAACATCATCAGCGCCAAAATCAGGAAAATAACTATTAAAGTTTGCCCAGGCTGAATGTTGATTGGGGTATTTACACTAATTACAGTCTGCCTTATGCCTTTTACACCATGGGGTTCCTTCTCTTTTCTGTATGGATCGATGTCACAACCGTATGAGTTCATTTTTTATAAAACAAAAAAAGAATATAAATAAAAAATATGGATGAAGATTTTTACCCGATTGATCCTAATGAAGAAGAAGATGAAACAGAACTGGGCCCTTTCATTGCAGGAAGAGCTTGAAGGAGCAGGTTCTTTACTCCCTAGACACCGCCAAGAACTATTTCGAGAAAGAATTCAATCATTCTATAGAAGCATAGGACGAGAGCTGCCAGAAGTGATTGATCCTAACGATTTTGAAGAAGATGGTGGGCATTTGTATATAAAAACTGGTGCAGGAGGACGTGTAAATGCTACTTCAATGCAAAACCCAAACAGGTTTTTAAAACTAAGCACAATAGGCGAAAACTCCCTATTGCGAAGGCAGAACAATTAAACCTTTTAGAGCTTAGAGCCGAAGCTGTTAGTCATTTACAGAAACTTGGAGCGTGTGCTGCCAACACAATCTGAAATACAAAACATACCTCTTGAAGATTTAAATCAAACAGCAGATGAACTAATAGCAGAAATTGAAACGAGTTTAAGTGAGGAGACAGTCAGAAAACATTAGCAACAATTAATGATCCTCCATTGCCTGAGCGTGACCTCCGGGGCCTTAAGAGCGCTTTTACAACAATAAGAGAAGAAGTAATGCTCGGCACAGCAAAACTTAGTACGCTAGAGAGAGAGATAAAAGAAGAAAAAATAAGCTGGCTGATAACCCAAATTTTGGGCAAGAAGAAAAGGCTAGAATACAGCAGAAAATACAGAAGTTAATGGCGAAAGGGAAGGGCAGTTAAATGTGATTTCTATTCTCAGAGGAAATCTAGAATCTCAAACAACCAGATTCAAAGAAACTATAAAGAGAATACTTCATGAAAACACCTACACTGGCAGAAAGAATAAGGATTCTGTTCAGAGAAGAGGGGATTACAGTAGTTAGTATATTAACGGCTGTTGGGTTTGCTATCTCTACACTCGTTTATGCTTTAACGGGTGGTGCGCCAACAGGGCCAGTAACGCCTCCCACACCTCAGCCTGGTAAAAGTTGGATTAGAAAACAATTACACCATCTAGCAAACTTATTAAAGAAGTTAGCTGCCAAGCGCTTGATGCTCTGCCTGGCATAATTGGCAGTGTTGTTAGTTGGGTTTTGTCTACTATAGGCAAAGTTGCTGGTTATATGGCTGACCATCTGTGGACGTTAGGAGTGCTAGCTGCTGGATTAATTTTTAGTGAAATAAAGTATGGCTAATCCAGTGAAAGTTAAAAATACAACAAGGGCTGTCTTTTCGCTAGTGTGGCTGTCGGTGTGAGGTAGATCAACAGGTGGAGTGTTTTCTTGGCTGCTTTCTGGCTGTGGGGTGATTATAACTGGATTGCTTTCTTCAGGGCTAGGTACTTTCTTTAAAATGGATGGAGCAGGCCTTGTGTTTAAGCCTTGATTGTGCCCTAAGTTTTGATCGTCTCCAGCTATGAGGATTTCATTGTTATAATTCTGTATCATGCCAATCTGTAGTCTAAGGTCACAGGGTAGCATGTATAATCCATGACCTACAACAAAGTCCCAAACCCTTTTACCTAGCATGTGCAAGAACGTCTTGATACCTTTGTATGCTGGCAGGCAAATTAACAGCCAGAGTTAATAGCATCTTCTAAATTGGCTAAAAATTGTTTTCTGGCATCAAAGCTGTAGACTGATCTAGTATGCTAGACTTGGTCTGTGCTTGTGCTCCTAATAGACACCAAACGTATTTTCCGTATGGAGTCATTAAGTCTTTGCACTCCTGGCATTGTTAAGCCTTCACTTTCATTAAGATAAATGTTGTCCAGGCTTTAGGATGTTTTTGTTCTATGGATCCCAATCGAACTTGTTTGTCTGGTTGAAAAGAAAGGGGTGGCCAGGCCAGTAGTCATAAGTATATTCTCTTTTTACACCCCATAAATACAATGTGCCTAATCCATGATTGCGGTCTAACTTTTGTCTAAAGTCAGTTAAAGGATTAATGTTAAATTCGTTGCAGATTCTTTCATATGCATTATTGTCCATTGGGCTGTTGAATGGATTAAACGCGCTGTCGCTTGGGATGACTACTTGTAGTTCAGTTAGTATTCGTCTGTACTGGTAATAAACATGAAAGTTATATACTGACCTTACTAAAAGATTGGGGTGGTTTAAATGGTTTGCATATGAAAAAACCACAGCCAGTAGTTGCGCAGTAAATGGCAAAATTTAACTGATTCTGGTAAAACGTCATAGGGCGGGATGACCATGCTGATGGCACTCTATCATTCTTTATTGGCGGATTTAAATTTTAGTTAGTGTGTTTACAAGTCTGACTTGGAAGCCGTATGATTCATCTACTGCAATAGTTAGATTGCTGAAGTCTAAATATTTGGGGTTATAAAACGCTCCTACATTGTAAGTGGCACTTTCGTTATATTTAAAAGACTCCCATTTTTTTTAAATTAGTTTTTTTAAATAGTTATAAAAAGGATGTTCATCTATATAACCCAACAAAACGAGCGTGTGTTCTTAACGTACCCAATTGTCAATTGGCGCGGGGTTGTAGGATTGCCCTTAAAGAAATTGGCTTTAAAGTTATGTGGGCTAACATATATGAGGGGGCTCAAAATAACTGGATCAATATTAGTAACGAGGTGGGCAATCAAATAGCTCATGTGCAAATACTGGGTGGTTACTACAACTTTTGTTCTTTAAAAGAAGTACTTAGCGAATTTGGCATATTGTTAAAAATTAACGAAGCAAACCCCAGAATTACTATACATTTTCCACTAGAAGAAAGAAGAGAGTACACTTTTCCTAAAGGCTGGCTAAAATCTTAGGCTTTCACAGTAGTGACAGAGCTTATAGATTTAGTACAAGAGAAGGTGTTTATAAATTTGAAGGTAATAGACCGTCTGATTTTCTAGTGAACCCAATTTTGTATGTCCATTTACAACAGTTAAAAACAGAAGCTAATTTGTTTGATGGCTATCCATCTACAGTTCTAAAGGTTTTGCCGTCAATTAAGGCAGGGTTTTTGCGATTATCAATTAATCTCAGTTGGAAAAAAAACAGTCAATTTAAAGAATTAATTAATGGGCCTATACATTCATTGGATGTAAAATAACTAACCAAGATGGAAGGCCAGTTGTTTGTTCTGATTTTATTAATGGTGCTGGAAGTAGAAGAGCGCACTGTAAACCCGTAATTTTTATGTGCCTGGAGAGAATGTAAATATGTTGGTTCACGATCACCCATATTATTCTACACAGAAACCCCCGTTTTAATTTGCTGATTTTGTCAATATTTTGGCAGTTTTGATGTGTTATTTTTTTGTGAAACAGGTGTTAAATTTGGCCAAAACTGACATGTGATGGACGTGATTTGTAATGTGAAAATGGGGGTTTTCGGGCAAAATAAGATAGGTGGTCGTGAACCCGCATATTTACATTCTCTGAAACACAGGATCGGAACAGTGAGAAGAAATCAAGAAAAGCAAAAGAAGCCCTCAGACAGCACCCTAGTGGTCACTGTCTCCGTGAAACTGGAGACGGGGAAAACAAATCATGTACAGTATACACAACACTACAGTAATAATGCAAAATGATAAACAATCAATCAATAAATGCACATTCACCCAAACGCAAAGAAAATCTCACAACATCAAAAACAAAAAAACAAAAAAAACCCAGAAAATTTTTATTAGGAGGGGTTTTTCCCCGCACTTGTCCACCTCTGTCCTGTTGAAGGAGACAAGGTCGGTTCAAACTCTGGGAAAAGGGGACCACTTGAAATGAAACGATAGGACAGAGAAAGAAAAAAACCCAAAATAAACCTAATAAGGGCGATCACGGCTGCTCCCCGCTTGACCTAACGCTCAATGTAGCGAGAAGCGGTGGGGCTCACCGATCGGGGAAAAGGACAAAACAGGGAATCACGGCTGCTCCCACTCTTGAACTAGTCGCTCAAGGTAGCGAAAAGCGGTGGGGCTCACCGATCGGGGGAAAAAAAAATTTGGAACTTACAAACAAACAAAACCACTAGCAAAACTCAGAGTCAGAAATAAGAGAGAAGTCCTCACTCGCACTAAAAATAAATTCACTCACCAAAACAGAAAGAAAACAAATGCGTTTTTTAATTAAATTAAAAATTTTGACGAACTTCTTTTTTTTTTTCCCTTTCCCCCAAAAACCTTAAAGGGCAAATCAAAATTTTTTTTTTCGGGCCCCAGGGGTACAAATACAAATTTTCCCTTTTTTTTCCCTTCCTAAACCCCTTGGGGTCAAATCAATTTTTTTCGCCCCAAGGGCCAAAAAGAAATTTTTTTTTTCTTTTTTTTCCGGGGAAAAAAAAGGTAGTACGCCGGGGTTCAATGTCCATGTCCTTTTGCCCCCACCCTTTTGACAGCTTTACTCCATCCACCGCACTCTTTCCAAAAAAAAAAAAAGGCGCTTTCCGAAAAGTTTTTTTTCTCCCCCCCTCTTCGGGGAAAAACACTTTATAAATTTCCCTCAAACAATTTTAAACATATTTTTATACATGTATCTTCTTTAATGAGAGATAAACTGTTTTTGAAGGATCCTTGTGGTACTATTCTCTGTGTTTTTGAATGTAAACCGTGATTTAATTTTTTGAGGTGTGGGGTGTGTGGTGGGCATGATTGTATTTATCATACTGTAAACTGCCTTGCAAAAACCGGGGGGATTTAAACTGTTAAAATTCCGCTTATTTTTTTTTTTTTTGGGGGGGGGGGGGGGGGGGGGGGGGGGTGTCAAGCCAGAGGGTAGTAACCCCCGGTACAAGTGGGTTTTCATTTTGTGCCCAAATTTTGTGTGATTTTTCACCCTTTGACTTATGTTTGGGCCCCCAAAACAATGTATGTTTTTCCCCTGCGTTGTTGTCTGTCTGTCTCTCCCCCCTCTTTCTGTTTCTATGCCCCGTCTCTGTCTTCTCTCTGTCTCTTTCTCTCCTCTCTCTCTCTTCTCTCTCTCTCTCTTTTCTTTTCCTGACTCACCTCTAAGTGTATGTTCCTAAATGACATTAAAATTGTTACGTTCTTTTTTCCTCGAAAAGATTTCCCCTATACATAAAACTGGGAAAAAATGTGCCGTGCCCTGATTACAAACAAAATGGTTTCCCTTTTGGATGATAATGCTTAACTGAAAACTCTTTAAAAGATTACAAAAAAAGGACCTGAAATTTAGAGACTTTGTAAAAGGGATGGTACTAAGCTCGTAGGAAAATTTTGAATTTTTGGTATGAAGGCAGTTTGTAACTCTTATGGATGTTGTATATAATTTTATTTTCATTATTATTTTGTTTTTCTTTTTCATGGTCGCAAAGTTATAACTCCCTAATTTATCGCGTTTCCATTCTTGCAAGTTTTTTGCGGCGCACCGTAACCGTACGATGCTTTGTTTTGGCCGGTTGCTTTGGAGGAGGGGGGGGAGGATGGGGGGGGTAAAAGTCAGAGGAAATTCAAAAAAAAAGGCTCAGACAGCCCCTCTTCAGGTAAATGTTTTCTTTCGCTGTGCGGGTGTAAAAAGGCCCAAACGTTTTGCCCCTCCCGCCTCTTTTTTTTTCCCCCCTGCCCCCCCACTCTCCCCCCCCCTTTTTCCCTTTTTCTTCTTCTCCTCTCTCCTCTCTTTCTTCTCTCTCTTTTCTTTCTCTCTCTTTCTCTCTTTCTCTCTTCTCTCTCTCTCTTCAAACTTATGTGCGTTCCCCCCTCCCCCTGTGTAGACTCGTATCAGAAACTAAATGTAGTCATTCTACAAATTTATAACAACGTTTGAGTTTTTGGATACCGGACAGGTGATCCCCAAGTGATATATTATAATATATTTTTATAATATATATATATATATTTTATATATATATTTATTTTTTTTGGGGGGTCAAAGCCCAAATCGAAAGAAAAAATAATTTAGTTTAGATAGCGAAGGTGTTATAATTTTAACAAAATTTTCGTCATTTCCCAATTTTTATGTTTACACACACGTGCGCACGCTGGGGGGCGGCGGGGCAGTGTGCGCGCCGCGTGCGCCACCACCGCGGATTCCTTCCTCCCTTCTCTCTCTCTCTCCTCCCGCCCCCTTAATCTCTCCCTCTCTCCCCCCTTTAAATGTATGTAAGATTGTGCCTTTTATTAAAAAATATTGAATGGGGGTGGGTTGGGGGGGGGGGGGGGGGAAGGGGGGGGCCCGATTTTTAAAGGATAGGTGCGGAAAGTTTTTTATTTATTTATTTTTTAAAGAATTTATTTTGTTTGTTTTTAAAAAAGGGGGTGAGTGAAAGAGCTTGATGGACTCTTTAACGAAACTTTTTTTTTTTTTTTTGGCTTTCGTTGTACACGTGAAACCCTCTTTGACGGGCTTTATATCCTTTTTGTGAATGTGCGTCCGGATGAGATTAAGAACAACTCAAGTCGGGTTTTTGCGTCTGAGCCGTGTTTATTTTGTACTTTTTGGTTTTGTTTCTTTTGTGGCTTTTTTGTTTAATTGTGTATGGTGGGGTATTTTAAATTTTTGCTCTTTGTTTTTGTTTGTGTGTCAAGTGTGTGTGAGAAAGGGGTGTGTGAAGTGGGGACAAGGGAAAGGAATTTTCAGGGCAAGTTTTGTCCTTCCCCAAAATTTTTTGGGGGGGTGGGGCCCCTTTTTTTTTGCTTTGTGGGGGCCCGGGCCCCAAAAAAACAAATCTTTTTTTGGGGTTTTTAAATATTGAAACAGTTTTGCCTTTTTCCCGTTTTGGAGAACAAACCCTTTTTTTTTTAAAACTTTTGTAAAAAATTTTTTTTCCCGGGCCCCTACAG
>JAFLJL010003103.1:20000-23034 GCA_018398815.1 Conus ventricosus | reverse complement strand
CACGACGATTGGGAGCCTCGGAGGTCATTGATCTCCCACAAATGATTAGTGGCTTTTACAGCCCATTGTACCACGCTGATGGCCATAGACACGAACAGTCGTCCCTTGTATAAACTACGGCCGGCGCTGTTTCCTCGGCAAGGGGATCGGCTTACAGGGCGACGACAGATGAGGCCACTTAGGGAGCCTGGGGGATCACTGCTTCAACAGCTGGAAGCGATCAAGGCGTCTCGCCGCGCGTCCAAGGCACAACACCACATAAACCGGTTGCAGAAATCGTGAGGGAAAGAGTAATCTCACACTGACATTTTCCCTTAAAACACACGTATTAAAATAAGAAAAATCCGCTTCTGTTCACAGAAACAATGCACGAAACACCAGGCACTGTGTGGTCAATTCTACACGGGTGAAAAACTGAACAGATATAAAACACCACTCAGCAAATAAACAGAACGCAGCAGCTCGGGAAAAAACACGTCGCACCGGTCGGTGGCGGCGGGAGAGAGAGAGAGAGAGGAGAGAGAGAGAAAGAGAGAGAGAGAAAGAGAGTCAGAAAAAAGGAGAGAGCTTAGTTAAGAGGAGCAGAAGAGGACGAAGAAGTCTGAGAGGGTTGAACTCTCAACAATGTTTTGTAGACTCGCATATCATTGATCCTAGGATGAGTATGAGATGTGTGAACATATCTGATCATTCTCATGACAAGCTTTTCATAGTAATCTCGAGTTTGGATTGTTTACTGTCGTTTTGATCGCGATCGGAATCGTTTAAAATGTTCTACCCTTTTCACATGTCCGATAGGTAAGATGTGGATCCTATGATCGATTGTGAGGTAAGTTTACTAATTTAGATTATTAGTAGAGCGCCTTGTCTTTCTGAGGCGAGCAGACTGTATGTTGGAACTACTAATTGGACGCAGCGCCTCGTAGCCCTGCTAGCCCTTGAGATGCTTTCGAATGTCTGCTGACCAGAGAAAATGTATTTGAAAATTTGATGTGATGACTGTCCTCACAGAAAGAATGTGTTGTTTTTAGGTTACTGAAAAGAAAGAGGATTTAATTTTCCATTGGAACATTTAAAGAGAGTTAGGGTCTGTGAACACAGAATGGTTTGTTGTAAAGAGAGTTAGGGTCTGTGAACACAGAATGGTTTGTTGTAAAGAGAGTTAGGGTCTGTGAACACAGAATGGTTTGTTGTAAAGAGAGTTAGGGTCTGTGAACACAGAATGATTTGTTGTAAAGAGAGTTAGGGTCTGTGAACACAGCATGGTTTGTTGTAAAGAGTTAGGGTCTGTGAACACAGAATGGTTCGTTGTAAAGAGAGTTAGGGTCTGTGAACACAGAATGGTTTGTTGTAAAGAGAGTTAGGGTCTGTGAACCCAGAATGGTTTGTTGTAAAGAGAGTTAGGGTCTGTGAACACAGAATGGTTCGTTGTAAAGAGAGTTAGGGTCTGTGAACACAGAATGGTTTGTTGTAAAGAGAGTTAGGGTCTGTGAACACAGAATGGTTTGTTGTAAAGAGAATTAGGGTCTGTGAACACAGAATGGTTCGTTGTAAAGAGAGTTAGGGTCTGTGAACACAGAATGGTTTGTTCTTAAGAGAGTTAGGGTCTGTGAACCCAAATGGTTTGTTGTAAAGAGAGTTAGGGTCTGTGAACACAGAATGGTTTGTTGTTTATGTAAGGCAAACTGGTCGTCTGCAAGACCTGAAAAAGAAGTTTGTGAAATGAAGACATGAATTGAGGCCAGTGTCACTTGAAAACATTTTGGAGAAAACAGTATTAACACTTTGTATTTAAGGGGCGTCTTGCTGAATAACATTAGAAAAGGAAAAGAGAGGAAATATCAAACCCCCCTCGCACGAAAAGAAGTTAGCAGCGAATCGAAAAAAGACATTTTTTAACCAAGGGAAACATTTCAAAATATATTCTGGTTTGTTATAGTGAAAAAAATGAATTAGATGTGTGGTTGCGTCTGGGGAGCATAATTCTTACCATGCCCGTATGAGTGTGCATGAGGGGACCATCATGTGACAATGTGTGTGTGTGTGTGTGTGTGTGTGTGTGTGTGTGTGTGTGTGTGTGTGTGTGTGTGTGTGTGTGTGTGTGTGTGTGTGCGTCTGTGTGTGTCTGTGTGTGTTAGGTCTTCAATTTAACGTCTATACACATTATGTGATATTAGATATATGATATATGTGTCTCTGTGTGTGTGTGTGTGTGTGTGTGTGTGTGTGTGTGTGTGTGTGTGTGTGTGTGTGTGTTGCGTGCGTGCGTGCGTGCGTGCGTGCGTGCGTGCGTGCGTGCGTGCGTGCGTGCGTGCGTGCGTGTGTGTGCGTGCGTGCGTGTGTGTGTGTGTGCGTGCGTGTGTGTGTGTGTGTGTGCGTGTGTGTGTGTGTGTGTGTTTGTGTGTGTGTGTGCTTGCATGTACATGTGTTGTGTGCGTGTGTGTGTGTGTGTGTGTGTGTGTGTGTGTGTGTGTGTGTGTGTGTGTGTGTGTGTGTGTGTTGTGTGTGTGTGTGTGAAAATCTCCGTAAATAGTTCAGATATACGAAAACGTATTTGTGCAGAGATCAGCAATCAGTGTGTTCATGTGTTGGTGGTGGTGTTGTTGTTTTTTGCTTTTTTTAAACTTAACTTTGCGGTATAGATTCAAAATCTGGAGAGAGAGAGAGAGAGAGAGAGAGAGAGAGAGAGAGAGAGAGAGAGAGAGAGAGGAGGAGTGAGAGAGAGAGAGATGAGGAGAGAGGGAGAGAGAGAGAGAGAGAGGAGAGAGAGAGAGAGAGAGAGAGAGAGAGAGAGAGAGAGAAATTACAGAAGGCATTGTAGTTATGGAGGAAAATCTACACAACACAAAATAAAATAGAATCAAGGTCAATGAAGATGGAGGCAACTGTGTAGAGCATTTGGTGATATTGGACTCATTTTATCTGTGAACACAACAATGTCACGTGACACAGACAGCTATAGAACACGGAGCATAAGATAAGATTGGAAAAGATAAGATAAGCCAGCATCTGTTTCACATAAAAAAGACACATT
>JAFLJL010003103.1:0-15000 GCA_018398815.1 Conus ventricosus | reverse complement strand
GACGTAAGATCTATTTTTAGAACCGTTGGGAAACCCGGGGTTTTTTGCCAGCCCCGCCACGGGGTTTGGGAAGCGGGTGATTTAAGATCTATTTTTAGTTACCGTTCGGATCCGAACGGTTTTTGCCAGCCAGCACCCAAAAAAACCCATGACGGGGGGGGTCTAAAAAATGGGCGGTTTAGGCTTAGCCGGCGGTGGGGGATGGACTACATTTTTCCTGGCAGCCACAAACGCTTTGACGGGGGTTTAAAAAAATTGGGTTTTTTGGAATAGCCCGGCGGGGGGGGGTTGGACTTCATTTTCTAACAGCCACAAAGCATGCGTGGGTTTAAAAAATTTGGCGGTTTTTGGCTTTTGGCCGCTGCGGGGTTGGATACTGACGACATTTTTCACGTCCTGCCCTTTCAATTTCAAGTTCGGGGCGAACAAAAAAAAAAGCCCCCTTCACTTTCCCACAAGCATCCCCGGTCTTTTAATGTGTTTTTTTTGGTTTTTTTTTTTGTGTGTGGGGGTTTTGCCTCACCCCCACCCCCACCTCACGCTTGAAACCACCCCCCACCCCCCCGCTTTGCCCAAAATTAAGTCACTTTTAAGTTCTTAAATTTTAAGTCACCCCAAGTCCTTCAAGTCCCCCCAAATTTCTTAATTAAGTTTTTAAATTTTTGTTCTTATTTAAAGTTTTAAATTTTAATTTTTACTTCAAGTTTTTAATAAGTTCTTGACCGGGCTCTTCAGTTCTTACTTTTTCACCTCAAGATCATAACAAATTTACCCTTTAAAGGGAAAACCCAATTTTCTTATTCAATTTTATCTTATAATTTTAAAAAAAAAAAAAATTTACTTTCTATTTTTTTTTATCTTAAACGGGCAGAGGGTCTTTGGAAAACCCCGGGCCTCAAAAAAAGGTCTTCGCTGAGGTTGTTTTGCTCAGCTTTTCTCTCCCGCGGGGATGGTCAGCATGATTTAAAAATTTTTCTTACACCCTAAGCCCCCGCTTTGATTTACTTTTCGGGTTTCTATGGAAATGTCTTTTATGGACTCCAGTTTTTTTTATTGCTCCTTTTTTTTAAACCAAATTTAAAAAATTTCCCCTTGATCAAATTTTATAAAAATTTTATTCCATTTAAAAAGGGGTTGAAATGAATTTTTTTTGGGTGGGTTTTGGCGTCTGTTTCTTCTTCGTTTTTAGGGGTTTCCCAGATTTTTTTTGGCTGCTTTTTTTTTTGGGCCTTTTTATATATTTTTTAACCCTTTAATAACCGCCCCCGGGCCGGCAAAGGGCGCCAAAAATGAAAAACTGTTTTGGGGCAATATTCCATAAAGGGACTTTGGTGCCCTTAAATTAATTTGGCTTTTTTTGGGGGGGGGGGGCATTGGATCAACTGTTGGCGGGGGCGGTGTTATGTTTTCATTTTGAGTTTTTTCTTTTGATTGTAACTTTATTTTTCTTTGTCTTTTTAAAAACCTGGCTACTTTTTCCCTGCAAAAACCCCGGGCCCGGGGTTGCTTTGCTTTTCACTCGTAAATATCTCTCCCTGATTCGTTTTTTCTGTTTTCTGTTTGATTTTCGGGCTCGGTCATTTTGAAGGGAAAAAAAAATCTATATAAATTAAAGGAATTTTTTTTCCTATGTTAAGGGGCGATAAAAATTGTTAAAATCTGAAATTTTTAAATCACAGTTAAAGATCAAATTGATTTTTTTTTAAATTTTTGGATCCTGCTTTAAAATTTTACTTTAAAGTTTTTTGTTAAAATTCAATGGAGAAATTTTACTAAAGGGTTTGGGTGAAAAAGTAAGAACCGTTTCCCCACACTTTTTCCCTTTTCTCGACCCCAGCTGCGTTTCCCTACCGGTTGGATTTTTTAAAAATTGTCTTGCGGGGATCTGTTTTTTGTTCTATGTAAATTTCGTTCCGGGAACTTTTTTTTTTTTCCACATGCTGCCAAAGAATACAATTTTTCCTTTTTGGGAATAATAGCTTGATCTTCAACTTTTCATTTGAAAGCCTAAGAGGTGTGGGCCCAACCTGTAGCTCTAGCAGATCTTCGGGTTCATTTTTTTTTTTATTAATTATAATTTTTTTATTTTTAAAAATGAGCCCGAAAAAAAATTTTGCCACCTTGGGTTTTACCTTTGCCGTTTTTGGGGTTAAGTGTAGGTTTCTCTTTGCTTGGTTGCCCACGAGTTTGCACGAGGCCTAGACTTTCGACCCACCTAGGGTGGGGGGTTTTTCCCTTTTTTTTTTTATTGGGGGTTGCTTTTGGGCTTTGTACCGTTCCCTTGGTGGCTTGGGGGGCGGTTGCCCCTTGGGGGAGTTCAGCTCAACTTCGGTTTGCTTTCTCTTCTCTCTCTCAAATTCCAACCCCCCGTGCTATTCATCCTGCGGGTTTTAAAGGGGGGCCGGTTTCCCTTTTTCTCTCGAATTTCTGTCTTTGGGCCCTTTTTCCCTTCTTTTTACCTGTCCCCCATTTGTTCATTTTTTTATTTTGAAGTATGCTCCCCTCCGGCCTTTTAGGGTGGAGGTTGGCCGCCATTGCCGAGGGGGTTTAAAACCTCTTCACTCGAGGGGGGGGGATTGGGGTTTGGGGGGGGGGGGCCTCTCCGTTTTGGGGTTCTTAAATTTATCTTTCGAAAGCCCGTCAGTACTTTAAAATTCCCCGGCAGTCGGCCTGTAGGAGGGGACTTATTTCCCTTCTGTTTCCGCATTTTTCCCCTCTGTCCTCTGGGACGGGGGACAGGGGTAGAGAGAGTTTTTTGGACCCCCTTTTTCGGGTCCCCACGGGTAGTGGTAGCTTTCAGTTTGTGGTTTTTTTTTTTTTTTGGGGGGGTTTTTTTTGGTTTTTTTTAAATTTGGTTTTTTTTGGTTTAAGCCCGGCTTTTTTTAGGGCCTTTTTTTTTTTTTTGGGCCGGGCCAAAATTTTCTTTTTGTTTGGTTTTCCCCCCAAAATTTGGGGTTTTAAAGGAGAACTTTATTGTTTGAGATTTTTTCTCGGGGTTTTTTTTTTTAAATTTTTTCCCCAATTTTTTTCTTTTAAAACCCGGGGGAAAGTCTTTAAATTAATTAAAAGTTTTTTAAAAATTCTTTCCTCCTGTTTTATGGCTTTCCTTGGGTTGTTTTGGGGGGGCGGGGTTGGGGTTTTTCGGGGTTTTCCCCGGGGGGGTTTTTTTTTTTTTTTGGGAAAAAACCCCCCCCCCCCTTTAAAACCCCCCCCCCCCCCCCCCCCCCCCCCCCCCCCAACCCCCCCCCCCCCCCCTTCCCCCCCCCCCCCCCCCCCCCCCCCCCCCCAAAAACCCCCAACCCCCCCCCACCCCCCACCAAAAAAACCCCCCCCCCCCCCCCCCCCCCCCCCCCCCACCCCCCCCCACCCCCCCCCCCCCCCGGCCCCCCTCCCCCCCCCCCCCCCCCCCCCCCCCCCCCCCCCCCCCCCCCCCCCCCCCCCCCCCCCCCCTTTCGGGGGGTTTTCCCCCGGGAAAAGTAGGCCCTGGATGGTCCCAACGTGCTGGTTGAGGCCCGCTTGGTTTGAAGACCACGGACTGGTTGGGCCCCCGTGTTTGGTTGGGGCCCACGCTCTGGCTGAAAACCAGGGGACTGGTTGGTCCCCGTGCGGGTTGGGGGCCCCCTCGGGCGGGGCCGGGGGACTGGGATGGTGCCACGCGCTGGCGGGCCACCCCTGGTCGGGTCAGGGGAAAACCCGGTTTGGGGGGAGGGTCCCGCCGTCGGGGCCCTCCCCCCCCCCCCCCCCCCCCCCCCCAAACCCCCCCCCCCCCCCCCCCCCCCCCCCCCCCCCCCGGGACACGCTCTTCACTGCCTGCTTGTGAGTCGAGGGTGTCGGCTTTTTGGGGCGACCCCTGCGAGAAACCGCCCCGGTTCGGAGCACCTAGTTGGGGACAGGGTGTTTCCCAGTAGGCCTGCAGGGGCGGGTGTGGACGCACGCCGGGTGTTGGGGGGAAACGATGCAAAAAATGTTTCTTTAAAATTTGTGTATATTTTAAACATGTGCGGAATGCTGAAATTTGGGGATTGTGAAACGTCGTATGGTGAAATGTTTATTTTTAATCGTGATGTTGGGGGTGGTAGGGTGTTTGATTTTTTGGATTGTGCATGTTGTGTGCTTTTGGAATGTTGTTTTGTGACGGGGCATGGTGTGTGTGTTGGAAGGTTTATTTTGCTGGGGTGAATAAATGGGGTGTTGTATCGTAATTTTCTTTTTGGGCTCTTGCGGGGTGTGAGGCCCATAAACCCCTTCCTCCCCATAGCCGACCTGTCGGGCAGACCCCCAGGGGGGGGTTGG
Source organism: Conus ventricosus (assembly GCA_018398815.1). NCBI lineage: Eukaryota > Metazoa > Mollusca > Gastropoda > Neogastropoda > Conidae > Conus > Conus ventricosus. The sequence continues at coordinate 10,707 of JAFLJL010003103.1, read as the reverse complement.
GGGAAATTGGGGGGGGGCCGGGGCCCGGGATGTGGGGGTTTCTTGGCTGTCCTTTTCTCGTTTCCCCTGAGTCCCTGTTTAGTTCTGTCTTTTGGTTTTAATTTTGTTTAGTAAAGTTTGTCGTGTTTTTTCGGGGGGTGGGGTGGGTGACTCTAGCGGGGGAAGGGAAAGTCTTGTTTTTTGGGCCTGGGGGAAACACCCCGGGGGGACTCGGGGGGGGGGGGGGTAAACCCGAGGGGTCGACCGGGGGCCAGACCCCCTTTCCCCCGGGTACCTCACGCGGGTTTAGGGGCCTTTAATTTCTTCCCTTTCTGTTCCCGCTCAGTTTCCTTTTCCTGTTTTGTATTTGTCGGGTTTTTTTTTTTTTTTTTCTCTCCCGGGTCATTGGGGACAGGGGGTTGAAATCGCCCTTTTGGTGCCCTTTTTTTTCCTCTCTCCGGTTTCCGTCCCCAATTTTTTTTGGTTTTTTTTTTTCCCCGGCCAGCCCCCCCCCACTGTTGCTCGTGCTTGGAGCGCGGTTTTTTTTGGCCGAGTGGGGCGGGGGGGACTTTTTTGTTTTTTTTGGGGTTTTTTTTTCGGGGGGAGCCCCCCCGCACTTTTTGCTGTGCGGTAAAAGCGCGGTTTTGGCCGAGTGGGGCCCCACCCGGAACTTGTCCGCACACACGAAACACACAAAACCATACAAAAATTTTACCCCAAAACCCCTAAAATTTTGTTTTTTTTTTTAGGGGAAATTTGTTTTCCCCTGTTTTTTGTTTAACTTTTAGGATTGTTGTCATGGCGACGCCCGGCGCGGGGTGGTGGGGCCCACCCCGTGGTCAAAAAGAAAAAAGGGTATTAAAAATTTGTTACTTTTGTCCTTACTTTTTTTCAGTACTTGGGACTAGGGTTTAAACTTCTATTTTTTCCGGGCTGTAGCGGGTTTAGTCCAGTGGAAACTTTTTTACCTCTTCGCTGGGGGGTCTTCCTGTTTTGGGCCCCGGGACTGGCATTTCCCGCTCGGAAGTTTCTGGAGCGGAAAACCCGTTGTAAAGAGCGCGGGAGCGGCAAGGCTCCGTAGGGAAAAAGGGTAGACAGGATGGGGCTCTGCGCCCGAGAGGAGATGACAGGGGGCAGGGGGATTATGCATGGGGGAGGCTATTCTGCGTCGGGGGGGGAAAGGGAAAATCGGGTAGGGAAAAGGGGGCCCGACAGGAGGATCTGCGCAGAGGGGAAAGGGTGTCCGCGTGGGAAGAGGCTGCCCGGGGCAGGAGGGTCAGGTTTTTAGGGAAGGGCTTTCCCTCCCTGGGGAAAAAACTAGACAGGATGGAGGCCCCCTGGGGGGGGGAGGGATGGAACAACTTCTTCGCGGGCTCCCCCGGGCTGTAATTCAAGGGGGGGTTTGTCACCAGGAAAGGGGAATAGAGTTAGAAAGGCCCAAAGTTAAAGTTCCAAAAGTTCAGAAATTTGTGGGCCCTTGTAGGGTTTTTGGGCATTTGAAAGTTGCGGGTTTATACCAATTGTCTGGGAACCCAAAAAACATTCCCTTTTTTCTGGATTATTGGTGCTGGGAAGGGAGTTTTTGGGTCACTCTAAATGAAGGGGGGCGTCTTATGTAGGAATTTCAGTTGGCTCTCGTAAGCGTTTTTTCCCCCTTTCCCCAGAGGGGTACGGAGAAAATTCAGGTCCTTTAAAAAGAATTTAAAGAAGAGACCTTCGTTGCAAGTTCGGGGATAGGCTGCGCAAAACGTTTGGGGTTTTGGGGTCAGTTGGGCCCAAGTTGGGAGCTGGAGGATTTTGAACCTCATTTAACGCTCACCCCACTGTTTTCCCCGAGTTGGGTTTCCCGGGTTGGCGAGACAGCACCTCGGGTTTGCGGGGGTGCGATTTTACAACCCCCCTGGGGGTTTTTTGCTTTTTGGAAAAACCCAGGGGTTTTGGGCTTTGCCCCAGAACGGGGAGAGGAAACCCTCCACGGTTTTGGTGGGAGTTTAAAGGGGCCGACTAAATGCTTTGCGGGGGGGGAACAAGGCAGGCAGTTCGTCGGGGGTTTCAGCGCCCCGGGTGTGTTTTCCTTTTTGGTCGTCCTGGCCACAAATTTGGAAAGATTGCCCAAAGCCCCTGGTAGTCGGGGGCTGGGGCCTTTTCCCCCTCCTGGCCTCGGTTTAAAGTGGGGTTTCCCCCCAGCTTTTTGGGATTTAGAGTGCCCAGTGGTTTTTCTCTGTTGTTGGTTCCCCTTGGTCGGGGCACCCTCAGGGGTTGGGGGGCATAACGATTTTTTGTGGATAAGAATTTTTGGGTTTTCCCTGAGGCCCGGCGGGGCGCTATTTTGATGGGTGCGGGTTGGGGCTGGTTTTTCTTCCCCCCGGCCTTTGTTCTTATTTTCCCATTTTCCCCCCCTACTTCTGTGGCGAAGGGATGGGCCATTTGCGGGGGGAAAACGTCCAAGGGTTTTTCCCCTTTTCATTTTTGGGAATTTCTGTCACCTTTGTGCCGGAAAGCAGTCAGTTTCCCTTTTTACGGAAACTGGGCCCCTAAGGGGTGTGTGGGAGTCACCCCACGCGCCAAAGTAAGAAACAGGAAAAGGGGAATTTCGGGCCCGTTTTTTCCCGCCGTTTTTTGACGAGGTTCTGGCCGGGGCCGATCCTGGGTTTTTCCATGGTCCGTCTTCAGGCCAGGGGCTTTGGAAAGTCCAACCCCCCTGCGACAACTGGGAGGTCGTCCTGCTCCGTCTGCCCACACGCCAAAAGGGGAGCTTTAGCCCACAAGGGGATCCCTTTTTGGGTTTTCCCCCCAAAGGGAGATCCCTGTGGCCAAGCAGCTTTGGGGTTCCCCCAAAGCCTGGAAAAGGGGTCTGTCCTCCGGCCCGGCCCCGATTCCCCCCTTGGGGGGGTCATATGGGTCCAAGCGGACTCTCGACGGGGGGAAGAAGGACTTCTTTTGGCCAGGGGAATCCCCCCGGTTAGGCAAAACTGCCCCAGTTTTCATTTCTGCCAACGGAAAAAGCCTAGGGTCGTTGAGGGTTTTTCCCCCAGGGTCAGTGGGCCCCTTGTTGGGGAGCCCTTTTTGCAAGGTCGGGGTCGACCTGGGGGGACCCAATTAAACCACCCATCCGATCGCGGGGCCCGCTACATCTTTTAGTGGTGACTAGCGATCGGTTTCCCAGGGCGGGCCCCCTTAGGACTATCGACGCCCCCCCTGTTTGGTGAAGCTTCGGCAGTTTTGGACGCGCACTGGCGTGCCCCAAAAAGATTTCCCTTTTGGACCCGGGGAACCCCGATTTCTGTCCGAGGTCAGGGGAGGGGGTTAAAACTCCTGCTCAAAAATTCACAAGGAAACAAAAGTTAAACCCTTTTTAGCCCCGGCCCAAAGGCCTTGTCGGGCCCTTTCAACGGGACGTTTTAAGCGTGTTTTCCCTCGCCTTTGTGCGGGGCAACCTGGGGGTGGGTTTGCCCTTTCCCTTTCCCGCTGTTTCTGTTCGCCTCCCGGGAGGTTCCAAGGGGAAAACATGCGGTTTTTTCCCCCTTTGAAAACTTTTTGGGAGAACAGTTTCGAGGACCCACCCATCCTGAGCAGATGTGGACCCACGATGATGTGGAAAAATTTTGTCAAGGGGAGAGCCGTATGTGGTCGATCTAAAGCAACCCCCATCGGGTGACAAATTGCCGCTCGCCTCGCAACCCCTTGCGTCGGCCCAAAAACCAAATTTCAAGGCCCTTTTTATGGACCCAAAGCAGTGTTGCGGGGGGTTGGGGCCAAAGGGGATGAGGTTTTTCTTCTCCTTCCCCAAAAAAAGGGAAAAAGCGCAATTTGCTTGGCAGGGGTTTCCGTTCGTCGTCTGAAAATCGGGGGGGGTGAAAGGGACTTCCCGGATTCGTGTGCCTGGGGGGGAACGGGCCGGTTTTCACGCCAACCCTGAAGGGTACGTGCGACGGAAATCAGGGCCGGCAGGGGAACCCCCCCCTGTCGTTGTGGAGAAATGGCGATGAGCAAGCCGTGTCGGGGGCTCAGGCATCCCCACCGTTCCTCTCGTCGGGGGGAAAAGTCGTGGCGGATTTTTTTGCTTTGGGTTCTAACCCCTCCTCCGCACAGATGAAACCCAAATGCACCCGGGTTGTGCCCGGGTTTCAGGACGTGCTCAAAGATCGGCCCCCGCACAGTACCCTTTGGGGAATGTACATGGCTTTTACCCCCGAGACCCCCAAATTTGGGTCAAACAGTACCCTCTGCCCCTCTCAGGCGGGGTCATCCAGCAGGTGGTTTAAAGGGCCTTTTTGAGGTTGGGGGGGCATTTTAAAGTGCGGTTTCCCTACTCATTCCCCCTTCCTTTTGGTAAAGAAGAAGGATTTGGGAAAATGGGTTCTGCGTCGATTTTCGTCGGGCCTTTAATTAAAGGGTTTTTCCCGGGTTTTTTGCTGCCCATGGGCCCGGGTGTCGACCCAAAACTTCGCTTTTGCTGAGTCGGGGCCCAAATATTTTCTTGTTCGATTTTCGCGAAGGGATTCTGGCAGATTCCCTGCGCCCGGAGAGGCCAAAACCCAAAAAGCTTTTCCCAAGCCCGAAGGACAGTTCCGTGGAAAGGGGATGCCTTTTGGCCTCAAAACTGCCCAAAACAATTTTCAGTCGGCTTTCGCAATTGCTTCTCCCCCCCCCGATTTGCCAGATCGGGAAAAATTTCATGGGGCGACCTGCTACTCAGCTCAGTAGTTTTGGTGTTTGCCCGTTTCGCTCCTTCCCACGTTTGTTTCTTTGTCCCGCGCGAGGTTCAGATGTCGGCTGTCCTTCCAAATGTCGGGGTTGGGGCAGGACGAGATTTCCTTTCTGGGGCCTTTAATTGCGGCGGGGTTTGTTTTTCCGGAAAGGGGGACAAGGTGACCCAAAATTGCAGGGGGCCCCTCCTGGTACCCAAAAGGGGGAATTTCGGTATTCCTTGGGGGCTTGGGGTTTCTAACCCCAAATTCTCCAAGGGCTTGCAAGGTTGCCTTTTCCCCTCCCCCACCCGACGAAGGGGAAAAAGCCCAGAAGTCTTTTTTTTGGGAAAGAGGTTTTCCAACGGCCCTTTTTACGCCTTGGGAAAAAGGCCCTCCTACCCCGCCCGTTTCCCGGGGTTCCCCGTTTTAGTCTCCCCTTTTGTCCTGGGCCCGATGCTTTGCGGTGGGGATTGGGGGCCCGGGTTGCTTTAAGAAACAGGGGAAGGGACTCCCAACCCCTTGCTTTTGCGAGCAAAAAAAAACTCCTGCGCCCAGACTAGATTTCCACCGATTTAACAAGAGTGTTTTGCGGCGTGTGGGGCAAACGGGGGTTTTACCCCTTTTTGTACGGCCGGGAGTTTGTGTGGAGAGCGATCTTTATCCTTCCCGTACCCGGATCGGATCCGGCCAGTAGTCGTCGACTCATGGGTTGGGGAGTGGGAACTGAGGTCAGCGTTCACTTTCCGCCATTCAAGGGTTCCTGTATTTCGGAGCTGCTATCTTAGCCGAAACTCCTAGTCAGCACAGTGGAAAAAACAGTCGAGGGCACCTCCCCCCAACCGGTTATATCCCTTTTGGTCTCTGTATTTAGGGGGTAAATACGTTTTTCACTTCAGTGATTTTTAAAAAGATAGTGAATTTACCAATTTGGGTTTGGGTTGTTACTTTCATGGTTTTGGGAAAGGGTTGCTTTGTTGTTTGATTTAAAAATAGTTTTATTTGTATTTTTTCGGTGTGTTTTCTTTGTAGAAAGTTTGTATTGAATTCCCCCGTACTCTGTCGATCAAGAGAGTTTTGGGGTTTGGTCCCCTTTTTGTGAATTTGCACATGCCCTCAAGGGTTAAAGGAGCACTGTACTCAGGAAACGATGCTTTTAGAAGGGGGGGGGTTTTTAGAAATTTGTTTACGAAGGCTGGGCCCTTCGACCCACCCAGGGTGGCGGAATTTCTTTTTGTTTGTGGGGGGTTTCGGGGGGGCCGGGGGGAAGGCCCCGGGGTTTTGGCTTGTGGTGCCCGGTTTTACCCCGGGTTTTTAGTTCAGCTCCAAAATTCGGGTTTTCTTTCTCTCTCCCCTCTCTTAATTCCCCCCCGCCCGTGTTTCATTTCCCGGGGGTTCTTGGGGGGGGGGCCCGGGAACCCTTTTTCTCGTCCCTTTTGTTCTATTTGGCCTTTGGGCCCGCTTTTTACCTGTCGCACGTGCTTCATTTCTTTTGTTTGAAGTTGCTCATCCGTTTACGTTGGGTGGAAAGTTGGGGGCCATTTTGGGGGGGACGGTTAAAGCCCTTTACTCGGCGGAAGATGTCCCCTTTGGGGCGCCTGCTCCCGTCTTGGGGGCTTCCCCCCGTTCACCCAAAGTACAGTCGGGACTTTTTTAAATTTCCCGCAGTTGGGCCCGTAGGAGGGGCATCACTTTTCTGTTTCCCCTTTTTCGCCTCTGGGCCTCTCGCTGGGGGCCGAGGGTAAAAAGGGGAGTCGTTTGCCCGCCTTTTTGGGGGGGCACCCACCGGGGGGGGCTGGGTAAGCCCTTTTGTTTGTGGTTTGGGGGTTTTTTGGGTTTTTTTGTTGGGGTTGCCCGGCCCTTTTTTTCCTTCCCTTTTTTGGGGACTTTTTTTTTTCTTTGTAAAATGGGGGGTTTTTAAAATTTTTTGGGGGTTAATTCCTTTTCCGGGCCTTTTAAATTTTTTAAAATTTTTCCCTGGGGGTTTTTTTTCTTGTGATGCGGGGGTCGGTGGGGGGGAGGGCCTGGGTTCGGGTTTTAACCTTTTTCTTTGGGTTTTTCGTGGGGCCCCCCCCGGCACCATTCCGGGGCCCCCCCTTATCCTTTCCCCGGGGCCCCCCGGGTGGGGGGGGTTTTGGGGTTCGGGGGTCGAGTTTATTAGGGCGGGAAGGTGGGGGGTCCGGGGAGGGGTTGGGGGTTCGGGTGGGGGTGGGGGTGGTTTGGGGTTTTTTTTGGGGTTTTTTGGGGGACATTGGGGTTGGGGGTTTTTATTTTCTGGGGGGCCGGGGTTTTTAAACGTGGGTCGCCGGGGGGGGGTTTGGTTTGTTCCCTTGGGGAAATGGGTTTTGTGGGTGGGGAGAAAGGGTTTTGGGAAGGTTTTAATTTTATATTTTTTGTTTAACCTGTTTGGTTTTAAAGCAGTCTTTTTCCGCATGTGTGAGGAAAACCCTAAAAGGGAAATTCCTGTTTCGAGGGGGGGGGTGGGGGAGGGGGGTTGGGGCTTCCCCGGGCCCCTTTTTGCGGTGGGGTGTTATGTTGAAGGGATTTGGGGAAGGCGGTTAGGGGGGGGGGTTCCGTACCCCTCCCCTCCTTCCCCCTTCCCTTTTTCCGGGCCCCCTTTCTCCTCTCCTCCCCGCTCCCTTTTTCCCCCCCCCCCCCCCCCCTTTTTGGGGGGTTCACCCGGGGGGACGGATGGATGGGGGCCCGTGCTTGGGTTGAGGCCAGCTCTGGCTGGGGGGACCCCGGGCCCGGATGGTGCCCGTGCTGGTTGAGGCCAGCAATTTGGGTGAGACCACGGCCCGGTTTTGCCCCCGTGCGGGTTTTTAGGCCACACTCTGGCGGGGGACCGCGGACGGATGGTGCCACGCGCTTTTGGGCCCCAGGCCATGCCCCTGGGGGGGACCCCTGGACTGGTAGAGGAGGGCCCCCCGTCTTGCCCCGGCCGGCCCTGGCCCCCTTTCCCGGACCTCCAGTACAGCCACTTTCCCCCCCCCCCCCCCCCCCCCCCCCCCCCCCCCCCCCCCCCCCCCCCCCCCCCCCCCCCCCCCCCCCCCGGGAAACCCCTCTTCCCCTGCCCGCTTGGGGGTGGGGTTTTGGCTTTGAAAACCCATCCCCGCCGGAGAAACCCCCCGGTTTTTTGGGGCACCTAGTGGGGACCGGGGGGGGGTCCCAAATAGGCCCGACAGGGCGGGGTTTGGGGGAAACCCCGCCAGGGTGTTAGGAGGGGTCGATGGCTGAAAAAGTTTCTTTATAAAATTTTTGTAATGTTTCATGTGCCCGGAATGCTGTTTAAACGTTTTATTTTGTACGTTTGTATGGGGAATGTTTATTTATTTCGTGCATGTTGGGGGTTGGGAGTGGTTTAGGGGAAATTTTGCATGGGTTTTGTGCGTTGGGTTTCTTAAATTTGATCGTGCATGGTGGTGTGTTGGAATGTTTTTTTTGCTGGGGGAATAAATGGGGTGTTGTATCGTAATCTTTCTTGTGTGGGCTCTTGCGAGGCGTGTGAGGTCAGTCACCCCCTTCACCCCCACCTAGACCGATCCTGTCGGGCAGACCTCCAGCAGATCTTGGCAAACTAGACTTTGAGGATTCAGCAAAACTGATTGCTGTTATTACAGCTTCGTTCGCTACGAAAGATTTTCTAGTCAAGCAAGGAATAATTCCAGACCAGTATAAATATGTAAAATAAAAAATACATTTATAAAAATGGCTTCATTCGTAATGATGATAGGGGCGCTGTGGTTAATGCGCTTGCTTTTAGCGGAAGTAATTACGCATTTTAGTAAACTAAGGGACGATGGCGAGAGAAAAAGACATAACAAAGCTGTGGAGCAACTAGCAGCTGCACAAGACGCCTATGAAAAGCAGAGAATCGAGCAGTTAGATTTTATTAATGACAAACTGAAAAAACAGGGACATGCAGCTTACACATTTAAAGAGGGTTGATCAGGCAATAAAAGAATATTATCTTGTAACAGGCAAACCAATCGAGACATTGCCCCCGCCAAAATTCAGTGACTTTTATCAACCATCAGAAAAAACAAAAGATGCAAGAAATCGCGTTTATTGTCGTTGGTATGATGTTGTCTATTTTGGTTGCGCATAATATTGGCTGAATACAAAATGAACAAAATCTATTATTCACCCAAAGGTTATTGGAAGGGAATAACAGCAATCAAAAGCTAAGCCAAGCAGCGGGAGTCAGTGAACAAACAGCGAAGGAATGGTATTGAAACAAGCAATCTGGCAATTTATTTACCTGCGCCTTAGACGATACAGAGACCAACTTTTGTATACAATACCGAACGGACACCCATCAAATGGATCTTTATATTACCCTCTGATACGATTAGACGAAAAAGATTTAAGTACGCACTCACAGTCATTGACATAGCTTCAAGATACAAAGATGCGGAACCATTAACACAAAAGAGTGCTTCTGCTGTTGCTGTTGCCATACAACTGATATATCAACGAGGCCCTTTAACTTATCCTCGCATGATTCAAGTTGATGATGGAAAAGAATTTAAAGGCCAAGTGAATCAATTATTGTTAAAACATAGAGTTGCCATTAGAGAGGGCCTTCCGGGAGTTCACAGATCACAGGCTTTAGTTGAAAACTTTAACAAACAGTTAGCCGAAAGACTTTTCTCCTACCAGTATCACGGGAGAGCTGATTGACAATTCTCGCACACAGAATGGGTTAGAAGACTGCCTTCAGTTCTGCGCGCAATGAATAATGAAGAATTTAAAGGGCTAAAACCAGTCCAAGCAATCAAAAGAAAAACAATAAATGTTGCTGAAGGAGAGTCTTCATCCGGCAAACTATTGCCATTTGGTTTGAAAGTAAGGTACCTTTATTTACCGGGGGAAGCAGAAGGGGACACTCGCATCAGGGCAACCGATCCAGTTTGGAGTGTTGATCCGTATGAAATAAAAGAATTGTAAAAATGAATCCACCCGTGTATTATTTACGAGAAACTGACACAACAAAACAACCGGCTCCTCAAAGATCTTTTGTGAAGGAAGAATGCAGATAATCTCGCCAGACACAGTTCCGCTTTAATTATTTTACGGTTCTGTAGTGCCCGGTTGCATATGAAAACTCTGGATAACAATCACACGTTTTGTGTTTGTTCTATCTAATGACTTCTTTGTTACAACAGTTGCGTTTTATCTCATGTAGATTAGTCGCAGTTTTACGTTGTCATGATGAAAAGTCTTATTGCCAAACAATGCTTCTTTATAGTTGTCATGCGATATGCTCGACTGCACAACACTGCGGGGTATTCCCTTTGCTTTCTTAATGGTTTTCACCTGGCTCGAAATACTGTACATTTTTGACCTTAACCCCACATACTCCTTGATCACCTTTCCAGATAATTCTCCTTCATCTTCCCTAAAACCTTTTATTAGTAATTGAATGTAAAGGCGAATCTTTAGGATAATCAGATGTGTCGTACCCTCGCTCGCTCCTTTAGCTATTCTAATTCCTGTCTTTATAGTGTCTTCAGTAAGGATATCTATAACAAAAACTGTATCTGTGTAAAGTACTCTGGACTCTGGTACGAGGGTTAAAGTAGTCATAAAGAATTAACATCAAAGCTTTAAATTCTAAAACGGTAAACCAATAAATACAGGTTTGTCAATTTGACTTTTTTTTTTTCAATTATGCCAAAAAGCTGATCATGAAATTTCTGAAGTCCTGATAATTAGGTTTGAAGTCGCTTAATTGCTTGTTCTTGGTGACCAATTAACATTTTACGTTGTGCGGATTCCATAGTCTTTCCGAAACAGCTGTTGTCATCAGCTTGAAAAGTCTTTTTCTGAAGCATCTGGGATTAGTTCTGAGATCAGTGTTCTTCATGAGTATGGTTTCATGAACTGTCTTGTCAAAGCAATATACGATGAATGCTGTCAACTTCAAAACCAGTCTTAAATAAATTGTAGAGTCTGTAATGACAGACATAATTTTTTTTTTTACCGCGAAGATTAGCACAGTTAGGCGGTTCCTCGGATCATTTGACTTTTCTGCTAT
>JAFLJL010003102.1:0-21423 GCA_018398815.1 Conus ventricosus | reverse complement strand
CTTCTAAGGTAAAGCAATAGACGGCGGATGTTTACCAGAATGCATTATAAGCTCACAGCCAAGACGTTTTCTCTTTATGGAATATCTCACGCGTATTCAGGATAAACTGGGAGTACGTTTTATATATTGCTTTGCATCTTGTTAGATTTACCCCCACCTTTATTTTGTAACATGCCAAGTGATTGTAGAGGGCTAAATCGTACACAAACGAGCAAATCGTATGCAAACGAGCAAATGCAACACACACAACAACACCACACACACACACACACACACACACACACCACACACACACACACAGAACAGTAATATGCCAATCCTAACTCACTTTCGCCTCAAACCAGTTTTCGGGCGAAAGTGCCCTAGGATTGGCATATTACTGTTCTCTGACAAGTAGACTTCAATAACCAAAAAATAACGATATCTACAAACAAACATTACTGTGCAGGGTTATCCGTTTTCAAAAATAATTTACTAAACTTTTCAGATTTCAGTTTTTGCTTAATCCTATGTTTTTCCTGATCATTTTCAACAACATCATTTTCACGCATACATTCATCAAATGCATCTCGGTCTTTCATGTGAATAAAACTACAGTCTTTAACTGTTCTCTAAAGTCTTTTAAAACTGAGTTATATTTTTGGCATAAAATCCACACACTTATTCCAGCATGTCTTCCACTGAAAGCAAGTTTTGATAAAGTGTTTCTCTTTTTAAACTATGTCTCTTTCTGCCGAACAGTCATCTATAATAAATAGTGTCTGCGTTCCTTCAAACAGTCTATAAAACTGTTCTAAACACTCACTCAGTTATTGCTAGGATCAACTAAATATATGTTATCATTGCCCATATAAACCTTCTATCATGATATGCTTTGTTCCATTTAAGTGTTGGACAGAAAACCGCAATATGATCAAAATTATAACGATAAACTGTTTGTAACAGGTCGAGGATAAATATTGTTTTTCACAACCAGTTTGTCCACAAATTAATGAACAATGAGGGGTTTTTGTCATAAAGTTTAACTGCTCCATAGTTTTATAACAGAATTTAATCTAATCCAGTTATTATTTTTATCATACTCTCCGTCAAAACTTGTTCAGTATATTAAAACCCTATGAGGCCTAAATGTGTAAGATTAATCCAATTCAGTTCTGTAGATTGTTTCTATTTAAGTCAACATTGATTTTGTTGCTTGTGTTATGATCTTAATATCCTCACCATTGTGAAGAACGACATGGTAACGTTAAGGCGTTTAACGTCTAAGTTTTGCCAGCTAATATTAATTCCTTTTATAAGGACGTCACTAACGCCCACAACCCCATCCCTCTCACATTCTTTAAAGACAGAAATTTCAAATATCATTTGTGAACGTGTCTCCTAATTTTCTGCTTGGAAAGAACTGTAATTTTGTTAGAAGCTTTTTTTACAACTGTTTCTTTTTGTGGAGGATGTACTGTTTTTTCCCATACGGCGTTATTTCAATTTCTTTCCGACTATTGTCGTCCGGCATAAGACTTACATGTAAAGGGCAGAGTTGAATGCTTTTCTGAAACTTTTTTGACGGCTAAATATGTAAATGGGCTTATGAATTCAAATTTTATTTCCATTCTAAATATGGTTCTAAGTGCCATTTGAGGTCAGGCTTTCGAACTATTTTATATTCATACTGGCCAACATTATTTGCTTCTAGATTGCGCAGCTGTTCTAGTTTAGGAAACTTTTTGGTGTCGCCAACCTCTTTGCGTTTATAATCACCATCTTTAGTGTACTCGAAACCATACAAAGCGCCTATCTCACCGTTTGTTCAAAGTCGCAACATCTGCAAGGTCTTTTAATTCTAAGGTTATACCTTACAGGCGCTAATGTAACTCCTGTATTCTTCTGGCCACGCGACATTATTTTTTAGTAACGTATTATTTTATTTCCAAAACAATGTGCAGGTTATCACATTTCACAACTTTCCCGCTTTGTCTTTGATTTTTATATTAAATGATCCGACCTCCACAAACTAATCTTTTAAACTGTAATTAGGGAATTGTATAATTTCATAATCGCAATATGCAGCTTTCCCTGACGGAAGAAGGCTCTTAAAACAGTTGAGGGTCTTCATCATATAAGTTTTCATCAGTGCTTAGCTCATCTAAATGAACATAGAGTAATGAATGTAATGCAAGATCGAGCGGACTTTCCCCCTCAAACGTAGTTTTATCTAGCGAAACACTAAAACTATGAGTGGGAAGATTGACAGTTGTAAAGCCTAACATTTTAGCTAGCTCTCTATCAAATAGTAAGCTATTCTTCAGGTTTGAAGGACAACATTGTTTTCAGATTTGCATTGTTAAGTTTGAGAGTAATGTCGAGTTACTCATTGCTTCTTTTAGCGAGCAAAACCGTAATAACCATCAGGTATTGTTAACTGGCTAACTTTGGCCCCTGTTTTGTCAACTTTTAGAACCTTATTATTCTTCTTGGCTTTGCTTATATTAAACCATACGACTTTGTAGAATATTTCATGGAGCGCGACGTTCTGGTTCCGCATTCGTTATTAATAGCATGTTCTAAAACGAAGGGCGGTCTGAGTTGTTATTGTTACAAACATTTTTTAAAACAATTAAAAATGAGTGCATTCAAATATACTGATGCAAAATATTCTGTTGGGCCGCACTACAATCTTAATAAATATAACAATGACACCCTTGACATTTCTGTGACCAGACTGACACCTTTCATAAAAAGGTGAGTACATCCATTAAGCAGATATCTTAACCCCCCTGTTAAAAAAGACTACATCGCAAAAGTGTGGTTCAGTCATCCGATGCAGTTTTATCAGAACCAGTTAAACTTTGCTGTTTTTGTGCAACAAACTGGGTGTGGAGTGTCGTATGCTGATCACTTAAATTATCCTAATCCTTTGTTAGGTCAGTGTACAGATTTCATTTCTATTACACCTTCAGACGTATTTTGACTGAACTGCAAGCGCCATTACCAAATGACAAACCGTTTTAATCCCTTCAGCAACAGAATAGACATGAAGGCTTTTGAACGAATCTGTAACGAATTCAATATTAACATCAAGACAGACTTTAGACAAAAGTTGGACCGCAATCATGGCTTAGGCACCCTTATTATTGGGGCGTGCACAGAAAGTATAACTATGACTGGAATCCTCCCTACACATCTTTCTCTTCAGGCACAACTGTTCACCTCGGGTCCATAGAGCAAGAGCATAAAACAGCATGGACAACATTTATCTTAGACACTTCTAAGGGCCTAACTAAAGCAGGAATAGAACGAATAAACGACTCTGTTCGTACTTACGTTTGGTGTTTGCTAGGTTCGCAAGCACAAACGAGATCGAGCATAACTGATCCTTCTACTGGCTTTGAGCGCAAAAACAGTACTTGGCAAATTTAGAGGACGCCATTAATTCTACAGTTGATTTGCCTTCAAGTATTAAAAGGTACCAAAATGTTTTACAATACGCAAGATCGAAAGTAGACTTTGCTGTTGGCACTGGTTTATACATGCTGCCTTCTGACCTCAGACTCCAGATAGGAACAATAATAAACTACAATAATGAAATCCTTGTGGCAGGTAATGAACAGAAGGTCGGGAAAAACGAAATAAATTCTGAGCCAGTAATATTGCAAGCAGTAAAAAAACAAGATGACCCCCCAAGAATAAGTCATCCAATCCCCGTGGCCCAAAGCCCAAAGGCCGTTGAAGTCCACGAAGTCAAAAAAAATAATGACCATGAATATGAAAAGACAGCGCTTGTTCTTGGATTAACTGGCCTAGGATTACTTGGTCTTTATCTTACTAAAATTAACCCAACTATTAAGAGAACTAATGTCCATAAGTGCTCGGCCATAAAGCCAACTACTTTGCTTGCTGTAGACAAAAGCCAGCTAACAATACTCCTAATATACCAGGTAAAGAGTCTATAGCTTTACCAGCTAATTTTTTTAATAAACTCGCAAGATGATCAAGCTGTTTTTTTACCCATGATTTATCAGGTGGAGGCGATGGTGGCGGAGGCACTGGACTTTGACCTCCACCGCCGCCTGTATTAGCCAACACCAGTGTCCTTATTGCAAATCCTCTGTGCCGTATAACCTTGCTAATGTGACTTCCTTGCTCCTCTAAACAGTGTTCGATTCCGTTCTGCTAGCGTTGTGTCTTCATATAAAAATTCTTTGGATAGTTTTCTCTATTCTCTGCTCACTTGAGTTCGTAATTGTCTCGGTTAGGTAGACAACACTTCTAGTCTTGCCGATCTCTTCGTGTTTCAAGATCTTTTAGTCTTTGGGTTATACTTTCCTTTAATATCAAGGCCCTAAGTTGGTCATCAGCCTCAACGATTTTTCTTTTTTTCTCTTTTATATGCTCATCTAGTTCACCAGATTTGCTAAATTGTTTGTTAATTCGCCTCTGATGCTTCTTAAAGCATGATCAAGGGCCGTTTATTTCTCGCATGGGTAGTCGGTGAGTCGAGTATAGTCTTTAATTCTGTTCTTCTGAAAAACTGTTTCGCTTCTATAGCATTTATTATTTTCATCTGCCGATTGATTTTAAAATTCTTAAGTTCCATGTTTTGTAATTTGGCGTTTCTGTTGGGAGTTCCGCAGTGTGTTTTGAAGTTTAGCACTGCTAATCCTACTCTAATTTTGGGTTTAGAAATGCCAAGGCGATTTTGGATCTTTCACACAGAGTCCTCTGTATAATTGTACTCTTGGCTAAAAACTTTGATGGGTCTGGTTTTAAGTTGTAAGCCAACAAGTTGCCTGGTCGTTTTTTTTTATACAGAACAATAGAACAATCTCTAATTCAAAATCATTTGGGACTATAAATTCGGGGGTTTCTGGCCTAAACTTTTGTAAAATGCTATTGCACCGGACCTACTTTCGTTAATTCACGCCGCATTGAGAGCATTGACGATGGCCGAGTCAAAGGGATCATTTCACTCATATCGTCTCCCACGATCAAAAACAACATAATCTTCTTCGCTTCAATTCCTGCCTCAGTGTTTTAAATAATTAACTTTTTAATTTGCTTCATAAAATGGCCAGAAGGGTAGCGGGGGGGGGGGAGGGGGAGGAAGGGGCAAGAATATGGCTCGATTCTTGACCCGCATAGAAGCCTGAAAAGAGCCCTTAGGCGTGAAGGGAAATAAGCGTACAATTACAGTTCCAAATAATCCATCTACTATTGATGCGATCAAATTCTTACTGTTAAATTTCACGGACCTAGGAACGGATGAAGTGATTGTGCCAGGCTCTACATAAAACACGTCTTTTGACTTTCAAAAATAGAACTCGCTTTCAACAACAACCCAAACAGGACAGTTGTCCAGAATCTGGACGGGCAATCGGTAAGAAAATTTCTATAAAACTTGAGGGGGCAAGAAATATTTTCTTTTACATCAATGCAGACATATTATTTAACCTATTCTGATCTATGGCTAACCGCGAATGAAGGGCTGATCTTGCGTTTCAAGGAATCGAAAATGAAGAAGCACTAAAACATAGAATAGGCGCTGAAATGCATAAAAGAACGGCCAAAAGGTTTTGTACCGTAAGTTATGCGTAGGGAAATCCGCTTTTTCATACCCCTAGATTTTGAGTTGTTAAAAGCGCTGCCCATACTTCAAGAGCATTAAAAGACAGATTGTCCTATAACTACTTTTTAATGACCACCAATATGTTTATTATATCTACTGACGCCGGAGCAAAGTACAAGCATTTCTTGACATCTCGTTAGAGTTTGACGTATGTTAGCAACCCTTACTTAGCAAGGCTGATTGAGCAACAATATCAGTCACAATTAGCAATATTTTTTACGAAAGAGTGATTCATCATTCTAAATTATCCTAAAGCAAGGCAAAACTCTATATGGATTTTAGTTTTTAGTGACAGCCAAGATCCTAATGGTATTTTATTGCTGTGCGAAGATGAAGAACCATTTCAAAGACAACTGAAAATTTTGTTAATCCTAAATAACGAAAGTGGCAATGTACAATTGAGGGCAGTCCAAACCAAATCTACGCTAGCGGGCCTTAAACCTTTATCAGCATTTTGATGAAATAAGAAAACTGTATGGAGGCGGCGGTGTAGCAATCCAACAGTTGACCTTGTGTCAAAAGATCTACATCTTCACAGCGTTAGACTTGATCATATTTAACAACGAAATACGGTTTTAGGATTGACCTAAATCAAACGGAGGATAATCAGTTTACATTGAAGCGGGAGACAAAGTTAGAGACATAATAAACATTCAAATAGAATAAAGAAAAAGAGGCCGATAAACCACTTAATGTGTAATTTGTTTTTAATATAATGAATGCGCAGCTGTATATTCAAGATAACAGATTAGAAAATATACAATACTAAATGATTTTTTTTCATTTTTAAAAGCATTCTGATCAGGTATAACCAAATGTGTGCCCTACAGCGCCGCCAGAGAAAGATAGTAGAAAACCCTACAAAAAACCTTCAGATTTAACAAACATTACGCAAAAGCAGCAAGTACTAGAGCAAGACCTTTCAAATACAGGCAAAACCAAAACGAAGGTATTTCTGCTGCTTTAAAGCTGTTACAATATGTAATACTGAACAACAACTATAAGTGCACTATCACAGGAAAACAGTGTTGGTCTCTTAGCAACGGGCATAAGGACGTACCCGCACTTTACCTCTATGAGGTTTGTCTTTAGCTCTCGCCTGTGTTCATTAGCTGTAAGTGCTGCTGGCAAAAAATAAAAACTAAACTCCAAAAGCACACAGCTAAGGTTCAACTAATAACGGCTACACTTAGTTCGTTTAACTGACAATAAATAAAGCCACTAGCTGACTCAAACATCACGGATGAAGAATTTAGAGTCGTTACCACAGGCCGAATTTTGATGACTACAAAAGACAAAAGTTGATCTTCAAAAGAAAGGCGAGAGACTACTATTTCTCAACAGCCAGACGCCGAGCAGATAAAAAAGGAATGCTTAAAAATAGTAAACGAGACATAAACCTGTTCTAAACAGCTCACAGTAACAACAACAAGGGTGTTTATTACTTTAGTTTATGATGGGAACAATGCACAAAAAGACCGTTGATATTGATTCTGATTAAGTATTTTTTTTAATTAAATAAATATTTTGGAAGTTAGAAAAAGAAACTCAACTTGGCTAAGATATATAAGGCCAGACAAATTGTTTTGAAGGAATGCTTGAGAGAGAGCGTTTATCAAGAGCACTGGAATGAATATGATTTAGAAGTCATTGAATCCAACAAACGTACAGCAAGCGCTTTTCATGCTATTTCTCACGCGTCCAAGTAAACTAACAATAGACCCGCCAGTTTAAAGTATGTTAGCTGTTTTAAATTGACTATGTAACAAACAATAAATGAAGAAATCTAGAAGTCGGGTCTCAACAAACAACAGACTATTTCTTTCCTCATAACGACTTAACACCCGGTTGGGCAGACGAACTGCTTGCCACAGATTGACGCTGCCGCTGAAGAATCCAGTTTGGTGCAGACGAACAGCTTGCACAGTTTGACCTGCCGCTGAAGAAGCCAAATGAGAGGCTCTGGTTGGTCAGAGCGAAGTTTTAGAGATCAGATTATAACAGGCTAAGTAAGCACCGATTGTGGCAAGTCTTGACATTCCACGGCCTCGAGAGTTGTAGCGAAAAGACATTTCTAAACATAAGGAATACAGACAAACAATGTTTATGTGGGGTGTGGATGCTCCGCAAGGCTGCATCACGTTTGCTAAAAAACGCAGAGAGAGATCTAACTATCACCCTACAAAACAATGATCTTAACTTTAGTGGGGTGTCTTTCCTGTTAGTGTAGACCAAATTGATCATTTGAAGAGCAAAACAAACCAATAACTGTCAATAACTACACATGGATGAGGAAACCAATCTACAGCAGTCCGAATAAAGTGCCAAGAACAGCCCAACAATTGGCGACCAGACAAAAATCATGTGCTTACTACATGATGCGTTCGCCAGCGGGCTAACCGCATTACACATTGATTTCGAACAATGATAAACATGCAGAATGCTTTTTCCAAAGAATGGCAAAAACAAAAATCTGCAGAAAATTTTAACAGAAATGCCAACCGTTTCAAGCCGCAAGCGAACATAAAAACATTGTATCGGCCAGTTGACTGTAATACAGAACTACTTACGCCCCCACCTGGATCTAAAGTTAAGTTTTTAAGAACTGGAAAAAACTACTGCAACATTCTCCATACATTGTTAGCCAGACTTTGAATCACTCATTTGTTCCTATGAAAGGGCCAGCTCCACAAAAAAACTTCGAAAAACAGTCTTAAATGAGTAATCAAATCCGACTGTTTCATTTGCTTTCATCAATGTCATAGGTCGGATGCGCCCATTCGAAAACCAGAATTGTATAGAGGGCCAGATGCTGTCAGAAATACTTTCTTAGAGAACGATGCAGCCAAGTGCGGAATAACTGTTCTAAATACTCTAAACTTATCGAATCCAAAATACGCCTGAAAACCAACAACAGTATGACTCAGCCACACGATTGTTGGATTTGTGTTTAAACCTCAGTGAGCGAGCCATCGCCAAGAACAGGTGCCCTTAGCGCCAGCGGGTAAGAGACCAGATCACGTTACGGAAAGTATCAGAGGAGCAGCGCACAGTAAATGCAATCTTCAACTAAAGTTTGAACCAAAGACATGGAAGCTGCCTGTATTCTTTCATAACATTCGAGGTTACGACTCTCATCTTTATAAAATAATGAAGCATGACGATGCTTCAGGTGGTCATGCATTGCACAGTCCATCAGAAAAGTACATGTGCTTGTAATCCTGAATAACATGTCTTTGTATGACTCTCTTGCAGCACATGATGGTTCATTAAGTCCGCTGGCTAATGTCCTTAAAGTCCTGCCCAATAACGAAGAATAATTTTTGACCCAACTCTTGTTAGAAAGGGCGTTAACCCTATGAGTACATGAACATTGGAAAGGTTTGATGAAGATACACTTCCAACACTTCCGCCTAAAGGCGCTTTCTTATTCTAGTCTTAGAGGAAAGACATCAAGTGATTCGATTACCAGCATGCTCAGATGCCGTGGCAGAAGTTAAGAGTAAAACGCTGGTAGACTATCAAGACTCCTACGTACTGGCTGAAGGTATAGTTTGTTGGCGGAACGCTTTGAAATTATAGAAAGACTTGCATTAAACAATTATAGCCTGATCCCGCAAGTACATTTCTTTCTGTTCTTCGCCCGGATGAGTTGGGACGCTTTTTCTTTAAAGTTTAACAGGAATACAGATTTGATTATTGGCAGTTTACCACTGTTTAGATGATTGAAAACGATTGCTTGGAGGAATTAGAATGGCGGTCGCATCATTACTGGTAAAGGCAAACAACAAATACTTGGAACGACTATGATCCAAGTAAAAGGTCTAACTATCTCATGTATTTAGATGCAACAATCTGTACGGATGGGCAATGGCGCAAACACTTCCGTTAACGCAACTTTAAAATGTACAACAGGCGGCGGATCCAATAATATTCAAAAGGCATTAAAAGTGGTTGGCAGTTTAACGCCTGAACAACAGCGTGGTATCCATTCTAGAAGTTGATTCTAGAATATCCTCAGGAACTCCATGACCCAGCATAATGACTATCCATTAGCAGCAAAAGTCTAAAGATGGATCCAAGAGAAACCCCCTAAACTGTGCTAATCTTCGAGGCAAAAAAAATTAATGTCTGTCATTACAGACTTCTACAATTTTATTTAAGACAATGTTTGAGTTTAACAGCTGTTCATCGCATAATTGCTTTTGATCAAGAACATTTCATGAAACCCTACATCCATGAAGAACACTGCCACTGATCTTAGAACTGCGCGCGGATCCACAGATGCACAGAAAAAGACTTTTTCCAAGCTGATGGAACAACAGCTGTTTTCGGAAAAGACTATGGAGAATCCGCACAAGCGTAAAGATGTCAGATGGAGTCATCCAAAGAAGAACGAAGCAATTAAGCTGACTTTCAAAACCCTAATTATCAGGACTTCAAAAATTCATGATCAGCTTTTGGCAATCATGATGAAAAAAAAAGAAAGTCAAATTAGAACAGCCTGTATTTATTGAATGGGTTTACTGTTTATTAGAATTATACAAAGCTTTTGATGTTAGAGTTTACTTTATGACTACATTAAGCCCTCGGATCTCTGAGTCCAGAGTAACTTTACACAGATCTTACAGGACAGTATTGTTTATAGATATCGCCTACTGAAGACATCTATAAAGACATGGAATTAAGAAGTAGCGAAAGGGCATGCCGGATGTATGACACATCTGATTACTCTAAAGAATCGCCCTTCATACAATTACTAACAATAAGTATTTAGGAAAGATGAAGGCTGAATAATCTGGAAAGGTGATCAAGGATTGGGTTAAGGTAAAAAATGTACAGTAGTTCGAGCCAGAGAAAATCATTAAGAAAGCAAAGGGGAATATCTCGCAGCGTTTGTGGCAATCAAAACAATCACATGACAACTACAAAGAAGCATTTGTTTGGCAATTAAGACTTTTTCATTCATACCAATAACAACGTCAAACCTTACTAGCGATCTAATATACATGTGATCAACACAACAGTTGTGAACAAAGAAGTCATTAGATAGAACACAACACAAAACGTGTTTTGTTAATCCAGAGTTTTCATATGCCATATGGTCCATTATATAGAACCGTAAAAAATTAAAGCGGAACTGTGTCTGTGGGATTATCTGCATTCATTCTTTTACAAAAGATCTTTGAGGAGCGGTTGTTTTGTTGTGCCAGTTTCTCGAAATAATACACGGCGATTCCATATTAACAATTCTTTATTTCGTACGGGTCAACACTCCAAACTCTGGATCGGTTTTCCCTGATGCGGGGTCCCTTCTGCTTCCCCCGGTAAATAAAGTACCTTACTTTTAAAACCAAATGGTAATAGTTTGCCGATGAAAACTCTACTTCAGCAACATTTATTGTTTTTCTTTTGATTGCTTTGTACTGGTTTTAGCCCTTAAATTCTTCATTATTCATTGCGCGCAAAACTGAGGGCAATCTTCTAACCCATTCTGTGTTGCGTAAATTGTCCAATCAGCTCTCGGGATCACTGGTAGGAGAAAAGTATTTCGGCTAACTGTTTGTTTAAAGTTTTCAACTAAACCTGTGATCTGTGAACTCCTGGAAAGCCTAGTGTAATGGTAACTACTATGTTTTAACAATATTGATTCTCAACTTGGCCTTTAAATTCTTATCCATCATCGACTAGAATCATGCGAGGATAAGTTATAAGGACCTCGTTAATATACAGCTGTATGGCACCAGCAACAGCAGAAGCACTCTTTTGTGTTAATGGTTTCTGCATCTTTGTATCTGGAAGCTATGTCAATGACTGTGAGTGCGTACTTAAATCTTTTTCGTCTAATCCTATCAAGGGAACTATAGAAGATCCTTTGATGGGTGTCGTTTGGAGTTGTCTAAACAAGTGTGGTCTCTGTATTCGTCTAGGTGCAGGTAAATAAATTTGCCAAATCGCTTGTTTAGATAACCATTCTTTGCTGTTTGTTCACTGACTCCAGCTGCTTGGCTTAGCTTTTTAATTGCTGTTATTCCCTTCCAATATCCTTTTGGCGAATAATAGATTTTGTTCATTTTTTACTCAGCCAATATTATGTGCAACAAAATACACAACGGTCATAACCAAAGACAATAAACGCGATTTCTTGCATCTTTTGTTTTTCTGATGGTTGATAAAAGTCACTGAATTTTGGTGGGGGCAATGCCTGGATTGGTTTGCCTGTTACAAGATAATATTGTTTTATTGCTTGATCAACATTTTTAAATGTGTAAGCTGCATGCCCCTGTTTTTTCAGTGTGTCATTAATAAAATCTAACTGCTCAAGTCTCTGCTTTTCATAGGCGTCTTGTGCAGCTGCTAGTTGCTCCATAGCTTTGTTATGTCTTTTTCTCTCGCCGTCACCCCCCAGTTTACTAAATGCGAAATTACTTCCGCTAAAAGCAAGCGCATTCACCACAGCGCCGCCTATCATTATTGCGAGTGAAGCCATTTTTTATAAATGTATTTTTTTCTTACATATTTATATTGTCGGAATTATTCCTTGCTTAACTAGAAAATCTTTCGTGGCAAACGAAGCTGCAATGATAGCAATCAGCTTTGCTGAATCCTCAAAGTCTAGTTTGCCAAGATCTGCTGGTTTAATTCTTAACAGGCTTTTACCAAGCATTGAGTATCCTACACTTAGTCCTCCAATAACAGCAGAATGGTATACAAGGTTGGTAACAGTTTTTTCGGTGCTCATTTTTTAAAATAAAATAATTATAATTAATAAAAAACATGAACAGTGATGATCTACTACAGCTACAAGGCAGCCTAAACCTTCCTGAACTTATGAATGACCAAGTTGATGACCAAGCTATTATGCCCAAAAAGGAGAGGCTGTATTCTTGGCAGCATGTGGAAAAACAAAACAGTTCCTCGGAACTGAATTCAGCATTGAACAGATTCAACAAATGTCGCCACAAGACATTTAAAGTATCATAACAGTATGAAGCGCAGCTGGGGTCTAGAATGGTGAAAAGTGTGGGGCAAACGGTTCTTAGTTTGTACACTAAACTAGTCAGTAGATTTGCTCCCATTGATTCTGAACAAGATCTTACGTATGATTTAACGCAAGATCCAGTTTTAACAAAGTCATTAGAGTCTCTAGGATGTGATCTATACTACAGATTTGGAACATTGTTATCGCCATTAATCATGGGATTAATAACTTTTAATCATATAGATTTTGTTTCCCTTCAAAATGAACGAGCTAGAAAATCTGCAGAACCAGAAAACACTGAATCAGGTGGAGAAAGTAACCAAGCCAGAAAATCAGCAGAAAACGCTGAATCAGGTGGAGACCATTAAAAATCCTGGGCGTGTTGAAGCAGGAAAAAAATTAGCAGAGTGGAACAGACAAAAAAAATTAATGTTACAAAATATGACTCATCATGAAAA
Organism: Conus ventricosus; assembly: GCA_018398815.1. Lineage (NCBI taxonomy): Eukaryota > Metazoa > Mollusca > Gastropoda > Neogastropoda > Conidae > Conus > Conus ventricosus. The sequence continues at coordinate 8,360 of JAFLJL010003102.1, read as the reverse complement.
CATAACACCGCCAACGCCAGAACAAGTTGATTCAATGCCCGCTATAAAAACTCCATGCAATTCAAGGGCCCCAAAGTCTTCATGGTATATTGAACTTAAAACTGTTGCCATTTTGGCGCCCTTGCTGCTGCTGGGGCTGTTATTACGGTTATAAAATATATACACAATGGCAACAGAAACAAAAGCAATCAAAAAAATCTGAACCACTAAATACAGAAAAAGACAACTGCACGCCAAAACCGCCAACAACAAAAGATCATTTTGACCCATTTCAAATGGAATAATATTTTAAGAACTTAATTTTAAAATTTTTTAATAAAAATAGATCATGGCGTATTATAAAATGATGAAGTCAATAAATAAAGACATGGAGTCTATAAAAGACATTTCCATAGACCAGAATTGTAATCAATGCGGTTGCTTAGGATGTAAAAACTTCATTAAGATCTATGCAGAGAACGCTGAGCAAGACATCCTCAACGATGACACGTTTTTTGAGGCGTGTGTGTACTATATTAGACATCTACTATTTAAGATAAAAACATAGCTTGTATTTTTTTGATAATTATAAGATAACTTGAATAAGAACTTGGTTGTACTTAAAGGATGACTTAATCAAGAACTTATCAAGAACTTAATCAAGAACTTATTAAGAACTTACTTAAGAACTTGATCAAGAACTTATTAAGAACTTGGGGCGACTTAATTAAAAACTTAGAAGTAACTTAAGTAAGAACTTGTGGATAACTTAAGGATGACTTAAAGACAACTTGAGTAAGAACTTACTTTGGGGTAACTTAAGTTAAAAACTTAGAAGGAACTTGAGTGTGTGCATGCGTGGGTGGGGGTGGGGCGGGTGGGGTGGAGTGGGGTAGGGGGGTGTGCATGCATGGGGTAGGACAAAACAAACAACAAACACAAACAAACAACAAACACACAATAAACAGTCCAGGGGTGGGGTGGATGACGTGCGTGCGTGGGGTAGGCCAAAACACACAAACACCAACAAACAAACAAAAAGTAGAACTACTAGGACCACTTCTTGCTTTGTGACTAAACTAGTTTGCCGCTGAGCTTTGCAGGTGCTGCTGCGCTTTGTAGGTCAGCCGTTCATGTATAAAACGCTATTTATAGCAAGGCTGACTTCACCACGTCCTCTTGCTGCTAAAAATAGCCGTTCATGTATAAACGGCTATTTATAGCAAGGCTGACTTCACCACAGTCCTATTGCTGCTAAAAATAGCCGTTCATGTATAAACGGCTATTTATAGCAAGGCTGACGTCACCACAGGCCGCCTCCCGCAACAAAGAGTTTCATTATACTTTCCTTCTCACACAAAAAAGTTTATACCACACCCCTCCTCTTTTCTCATCCGGGCTTGGGAATCGCCAGTAGTTAGTACACCCGTCATTGTATTTTTGAAGCATTTTATATGAAGATAGTGCTGGCTACACACTACTCCTCTCCATACTGGTAGATGTACTAAGGTCTGCCTAGCCCTATCTAGTTTTGCCAGAACATTCGAAAATCGCCATTCAGTTGCATAAGGGCACACTTGAAGGCAGATGAACTGGTTAGAATTAGAAAAGTAGAAAAGTATACACATCTTAATACACAGATCAGCTTGCTACATGAACACTGAATCTGTAGTTAACAATCAATCAAGTCTGATACAAACTGGGAACATTTTTACTTGGGAGGAACAGCAAAAAATGTTTCAAATATAAGTTTTTTAGCATACGAATCAGCCGTGTTTACCTCCGCCTTAAGAAATGAACGCCATGTTTTTTTAAACATGGCTTTAGCTGTCTCAAGCCAGCTCCCAACAATCAACGCGCGATGGTTTTGTTTTGCTTCGGCCGACTTTCAAACAATGCAGCGCCATTTATTAGATAAGGAACCATCTCATCAATAGTCAAACACGTATTAAAACTGGCTACATCTTGTTTCATTTCCTTGAACCAACAAACCTTTAAGATAGTCGTTCATTTCCAAAGCAGTTAGTTTCACTTTTTTCGTTTTCTAGAAAAACAACTCTCTCCGGTTTCACAACATGCTTCGCCTAATCTTTCAACAAAATACTCTAACATGCAGTTAAAGTAAAACTTATGGACTCGAATAGCACAAACCTGTTCTTCAGTAACGTTTTAGCCATTTTAAAATAACACAATTAAAACACAGTGGTCACACCAGAGCGCAGTCAAAACACAACCTTCTTGTCCGAGCAAACAATGGCAAACCCGGTCGTGTCACGTGACAGCCTCGATACGGTGTGTCGACGTGGCAATCTAGAATTTTCCAAATCATTTTCTGATGCAATGTGGTGCAACCCAGCCGAGTGTGAGTTTGCAACCAGAGCGCCTAGCCTGCGCTGTGTAAACGAAGGCCGCAAGCCGTAAATTAAGTGATCAGGTTTCAGCCCCTGTCTGCCTGTCTGTGTACAAAGTTTGTAGGTAGAAATTAGTCAGAAGAAGTGTGCGGATTTTATGACATTTAATTGAGAGAGAAAGAAAGAGAAAGAGTGTGTGTGCGTGTGCGTGTGCGTGTGTGTGTGTGTGTGTGTGTGTGTGTGTGCCCGCCTCTCTGTCTGTCTGTCTGTCTCTCTCTGTCTCTCTCTTCTCTGTCTGTCTGTCTGTCTGTTCTGAGGGCAACTTAACCTTAACGGGCTTTGTCAGGGTTGCTGGTGATTCTCTCTCTCTCCCCACGCTGTAATTAACATACTGCGAAGTAATCGGATAGCCTAGTGCACCCACCGTGTATATGGGCGCGTTCAGCCACAACTGCTTTTCCCCTGCGTTACTCTATGGGGCGTGTTCAGTCCCGGCTACTTTCCCCTACGCTACTCTCTGAAAACTTTAGTAAATTAGTATTAAAACGGATAACCCTGCACAGTATGTTTGTTTGTAGATAATCGTTATTTTTTGGTTATTGAAGTCTTACTTGTCAGAGAACAGTAATATGCCAATCCTAGGGCACTTTCGCCCGAAAACTGGTTTGAGGGCGAAAGTGAGTTAGGATTGGCATATTACTGTTCTCTGGCCGAGTGAATCAATTATTGTTGAAACATAGAGTTACCATTAAAAGAGGCATCCCAGGAGTTCACAGATCACAGGCTTTAGTTGAAAACTTTAACAAACAGTTATCCGAAAGACTTTTTTCCTACCAGTATCACAGAGAGCTGATTGACAATTCTCGCAACACAGAATGGGTTAGAAGACTGCCCTCAGTTTTGCGCGCAATGAATAATGAAGAATTTAAAGGGCTAAAACCAGTACAAGCAATCAAAAAACAAACAATAAATGTTGAAGAAGACTCCAGTACAACCAGCAAACTATTACCGTTTGGTTTAAAAGTAAGGTACCTTTATTTACCGGGGGAAGCAGAAGGGGACACTCGCATCAGGGCAACAGATCCAGTTTGGAGTGTTGATCCATATGAAATAAAAAGAATTGTAAAAATGAATCCGCCCGTGTATTATTTACGAGAAACTGACACAACAAAACAGCCAGCTCCTCAAAGATCTTTTGTGAAGGAAGAACTGCAGATAATCCCGCCAGACACAGTTCCGCTTTAATTAATTTACGTAAATATATTTGAGTTAAAATGGAAGCTCACAACGAAGAAGCCTTACGTATTGAGGCACAGAAGAAAGAATTCTTACATGGAACTAAACCGGAAACAAGAATGATAAATGCAGAGACCTTGGAATTGATGCGGGAATCATTTGATTTGAATTCTGCTATTAGGGCAACATTTGCGAGGACTCATCAGGACATGGCAATGCATCCAGATCACCTACAACCCCAAATCCCAAATTTTGATTATCAAAAATGGGATAAAGAATATCTTGAAATAATAAAAAAAATTCGAGCACATCAAGCAAACATGAGAAAAATTTTGATTGAATTGGATATTGATGCGATTGAGCTTATAGATAAACTTCGGGAAAAATATAAACCCGAACCCGCGGACAAAGAAGATATATAATTATGCTGTTCTCCAATGTCCGATTGCATATGAAAACTCGGGATTAACAAACACACGTTTTGTGTTTGTTCTATCTAATGACTTCTTTGTTACAACCGTTGTGTTGATCTCATGTTGATTAGATCGTAGTTTTACGTTGTCATGATGAAAAGTCTTATTACCAAACAATGCTTCTTTGTAGTTGTCATGTGATATGTTTGACTGCACAACACTGCGAGATATTCCTTTTGCTTTCTTAATGGTTTTCTCCTGGCTCGAAATACTGTACATTTTCGATCTTAACCCGTTGAGCGCCTTTAGTCAGTCAGCTGACGCGGAAATAAAAGTGCTTTCCATGTGCCTATGGGCAGTCCCCTGACGTCATGCATTTTTCTTGAGTTTTCATTCGTTACTATTTCTATCAACGGACTCAAATAGAGTTTGCGTAGAAAGCCTTATATGTCTGTAGTCTTAAAATAATATGTAAATGACCACACGTGAGGGGAAAGCCCATTTATTCTTATCACTGACTGGGTGACCAGCCAGCACTTCGTGTCTCGCTTGCAAACATGGCGGCGCAACCTGAGAAGCCCAGCGACCAAGTCAACGTATTTACACAGCTGAGCAGGCTCTGCTGATGATTTTTGACAAACACAATAATCTTTTATTCAATGACTAACTCGAGCATGAAGGTGAGATGATGATAGTGGTGGAATTGCCGACCATATTCGTCAGTTATTGAGTAGGGCTCTGTGACCTCTCAGTGTGTGTTCAGCTGACAGCGTCAGTCGAACGAGCCAGCCAAGTGTGTACTCTGCACTGCGTGCTGGTGTCCAGTGATGTGAAATCAGTGCGAGAGGGGATCGTGGCCTGCTCGCGGCGTGACACGGTGCAGACGAAAAGGTAGGGGAAGATGAGGAGTAAAAGAGAGGGTTGAAGTTGAGCAAGGGGGTGTGGTGGGGAGGGGGGGGGGGGGGGGGGGGGTGGTCGTGGACTGGTCAGTCTGCATCGAGTGTGAGCGTCTTGATAGACTTCCAAACTGTTTTACTTTCATTTACAGGTGTAGTGTGACAATACAAACTTTATTTTCAACTTTTTTGCTGTGTGTTCTTGTTTGGATGTGGTAAATACATATGTTTTTGATCGTGCAAAAACATCTATCCAAATCTACAAGCCTAAATACTTTTGTATTATCAAAATTAAAACAAAAGAAGCCCAGATTCAAAATCTTCATTCAATTTCCTTCAAAAATGATATAGATTTCATTTTTCTATCTTTTGTAGTTTCTGAGCTAGAATTTTTTGTTAATTATGACCCCCAAATCATGAGATTTCCCCAGCACCTGGGAACACCTTTGTTTGTACTATTGTGAGGCACTGAACGGGTTAAACCAATAAACTCCTTAATCACCTTTCCAGATAATTCATCCTTCATCTTTCCTAAAACCTTCTTGTTAGTAATTGAATGCAAAGGCGAATCTTTAGGGTAATCGGACGTGTCGTACCATCCTGCATGTTCTTTCGCTACTTCGATTTCCATGTCTTTATAGATGTCTTCAGTAGGGATATCTATAACAAAACTATCTGTATCTGTGTAAAGTACTCTGGACTCTGGATACAAGGGTTTAAAGTAGTCATAAAGAAATTCTAACATCAAAAGCTTTGATAATTCTAAAACGGTAAACCCAATAATACAGGCTTGTCTAATTTGACTTTCTTTTTTTTCATCATTATGCCAAAAAGCTGATCATGAAATCTTCTGAAGTCCTGATAATTAGGTTTTGAAGTCAGCTTAATTGCTTCGTTCTCTTTGGTGACTAATCTGACATCTTTGCGCTTGTGCGGATTCTCCATAGTCTTTCCGAAACAGCTGTTGTTCATCAACTTGAAAAAGTCTTTTTCTGAAGCATCTGTGATTTGGTTCTGAGATCAGTGTTCTTCATGATGTATGGTTTCATGAACTGTTCTGATCAAAAGCAATTATGCGATGAACTGCTGTCAACTTCAACCCATGTCTTAAATAAAATTGTAGAAGTCTGTAATGACAGACATAATTTTTTTTGCCTCGAAGATTAGGCACAAGTTTAGGTGGTTCTGTTTTCGCCATCTTTAGGCTTTCTGCTGCTAATGGATAGTCATTATGCAGGTCATGGAGTTCATGAGGATATTCTAAATCAACTTCTAGAATGTATCCACGCTGTTGACCCGGCGTCAAACTGCTCAACCACTTTAATGCCTTTTGAATGTTTTTCGGATCGACGCTTGTGTGCATTTTAAAGTTGCGTAATGGAAGTGATTGCGCCATTGCCCATCCATACAGATTGTTTGCATCTAAATACATGAGATAGTTAGACCTTTTACTTGGATCATAGTTGTCCAAGTATTTGTTGTTTGCTTTACAGTAATGATGCGACGCCATACTAATTCCTCCACGCAATCCGTTTTCAATCATCTGAATCATTGGTAGGTCAGACAATAAATCAATCTGTACTCCAGTAAACTTTAAGAAAGCATCCCAACCCCATCCCGGGCGCAGAAATGTAATGCGCGGGATCCAGCCTATAATGTTTCATGCAGGTCTTTCTATAATTTTCAAAGACGTCCGCCAACAAACATGTATCAGCCATTAAGTAGGAGTCATGATAGTCTCCCATCGTTTTACAATCTAACTTCTGCCACGCATCTTGAGCATGCTGGGAATCTGAATCACTGATGTCCTTTCCTCTAAGACTAGAAAAGAACGCGCCTTTAGGCGGAAGTGTATCTTCGGCAAACCTTTCCCAACTGTTCATGTACTCATAAGGGTAAACACCCTTTCTAACGAGAGTTGGGTCAAAATATTCTTCCGTTATTGGGCAGGGCTTTAAGGACATAGCCAGTGACTCTAATGAACCCATCATGTGTTGCATAGAGTCATAAAAAGACATGTTATTCAGATTAAAGCACATGTACTTTTCTGATGATTGTGCAATGCATGCTACCCTGAAGGCGCTGGTTACTGCTTGCAATATAAGATGAGAGTCGTAACCTCGCAAGTTATGAAAGAAGATGGGCAGCTTCCATGTCTTTGGGTCAACCTTTAGTTGAAGATTGCATTTACTGTGTGCTGCTCCTCTAAACTTTCCGCTAATGTGATCATGGTCTCTTACTGTTGGATTCGCTGCGTCTGATGAGAGGCCTAAACCGCAAATCCAACAATGTGTGGCTGAGTCATACTGTTCTTGGTCTTCAGGTGTCATCATGATTTCAGATATATTCAGATTATTAGAACAGCTTACGCACTTGCTGCATGCGTTCTAAGAAGTATTCTGCAGCATTAGGCGCTCTATATAATTCTGGCTTTGAATGAACGCCATCCGACCTGACAATAATGAAGGCAAATGAACAAATCTGATGATTACTCATTAAGACTGTTTTTGGAAGTTTCTGTGGGGTTGGTCCTCATAAGGAACAATGAGTGATTCAAAGTCTGCGTAAACAATGTATGGTGAATTTTGCAGCCGTTTCCAGTTCTTAAAACTAACTTTAGATCCGGGCGGGGGCGTAGTTAGTTCTGTATTAAGTCAACTGGGCCGATACAATGTTTCTTATGCTCGCTTGCGGCTGAGCAGATGGAATTCTTGTTAAACATTTTCTACAGAATTCTTGTTTATTTTTTGTTTTGAAGTATGCCGCATTAGTCTACTCATTGCTCGTATCAATGTGTAATGTGGTAGCCCTGTTGGCGAAAACATCAGTAGTAAGTCAACATGATTTTTGTCTGGCTCGCCAATCGTTGGGCTATTCTTAGACACTTTAATAGGCTGTAGATTTGTTTCCTCATCCCATGTGTAGATATTAACAGTTTTGGTTTGTTTTGTTCTTCAAACTGATCAATTTGATCTACACTAACAGGAAAGGATATTCCGCTAAAGTTAAGATCATTGATGTAAGGCTGATAGTTAGATACTCTCTCTGCGTTTTTGCGGACGTGATGCAGCCTTGCGAGAACACACCACATGAAACATTTGTTGTCTGAATTCTTTATGTTTAGAACTGCTCTTTTCGCTACCAATGCTGGAGGTAGTGAAATGTAAGACTTGCCAACAATCGGCTCATACTTAGCCTGTTTTAATCTGATCTCTAGGACTTCGCCCTCTGACCAACCAGAGCCTCTCATTTTGGCTTTTCAGCGGCCACATCAAACTGTTAAGCAGTTCGTCTGCCCAACCAGGCGTTAAGTCATTACGAAAAGAATAACCTGTTGTTTAGTCGAGACCCAGACTTCTAGATTTCTTCATTTATTGTTATATAGTCGATTAAAACACTAACTTACTTTAACTGGGGGTCTATTGTTATTTACTTGAACTTGAGAAATCTTCAATTATTGTTCATATAGTCGTGATAAATATTCT
>JAFLJL010003101.1:15000-22703 GCA_018398815.1 Conus ventricosus | reverse complement strand
GGAAAAAAAAGTCACTGTAAATATTGATCATTGCCGGAGGACAGAAAATCAAATCTGTCTCTTTCACTGGTAAGCATCTGTGGTTTCTGCTTTCTGACGGGATGTTCATAAATCCATTTTCATTTCCATTTTTATTTTCGTCCCTTCTCCCCTTCTCCACACCATCTACAGTCCACACTGCAAATTGCCAGAAGTCCCTTATGTGAGCAAGGTTCTGATGACAAAAAAGAATAGGAATTTCTTGATCATTTCTTATCTTTGAGAATTAAGATCATCATCCACCTCCTGATCTTCCGCCGCCTCCTCCTGCTACACCAGCTTCTCCTGCTCCATCCACCTCAAACTCCTCCTCCTCCTCCTCCTCCTCCCCCTCCTCTTCCTCCTCCTCCTCCTCCTCCTCATCATCATCATCATCATCATCACAATCTACATCATCATTAGCACCAACTCTCTCTGCGTCTGTCTGTCTGTCTGCCTGTCCTCTGTTTCTTAGTCTGTCTTTCCGTTTCTGTCTCCTTTCATCCATCTCCCTCCCTCTGTTTATCTGTCTGTGTGTTTCTCTCCCTCTCTCTCTCCCTCTCTCTCTCTCTCTCTCTCTCTCTCTCCATGTGCCTGTCTACCTGCCTGTCAGCCTGTCTGTATGTCTCTGTCTGTCTGTCTGTCTGTCTGTCTCTCTCCCCATGTGCCTGTCTACCTGCCTGTCAGTCTGTCTGTCTGTCTGTCTCTCTGTCTGTCTCTCTGTCTGTCTGTCTGTCTGTCAGGTCTCTCTCTCTCTCTCTCTCTCTCTCTCTCTCTCTCTCTCTCTCTCTCTCTCTCTCTCTCTCTCTGCATTCATTTTCGCGCACAAAGATGCGTTTAAAGAAACTAAAGGCAAGTACATCCTAATTATACACAGGAGTAATAGCAAGTCTGCGATGGTCGCGTGCATTACGACCATCTCTACCATCACCCTTAGCATTGACGCTAGCACCGGCACAGCACCCATTACTGGTACGAACACTCTCACGATTGACAACAACACCAATACCTGAAACAGCAACGTCGGCAATGGGGACAACGAATACTAATACTGTAACTGCAGGAGCATTTCTACAAGGCGAGTTGGAGAGATTTAGTACAGAACGATAACAATTACGGGAACAGCAACTCCGCAACAGAAACCCTCGCTACCACTACTACCACCACCACCACCATCACCATCAGTCCTGGCCTAACAATGACAGCAACACTACTTCCAGCAACAGCAACTACGACAGTGACGACGACTGTTTCTACTGTGACTGAATCAGCATTTCTACAAGATGTGTAGGAGAGGTTTACCACAGACCGATAAGATTTATGAGTTTGTAGGATACCTTCGCCCTGTTCTGTTCTTTGCTTGCTTTGCGATCACTGAAGGAAGACAAGCAATCAAACGGGTAGGACGTTTCGCTCGGAGCTGGCGGAAATGAGTTCGAAGAACTCGATCGTGGTGTCAGGTTTTTACAGTCTGTCCACCAGCAATCAGCCGGTGTCTAATTCGGTTCAGGAAGGCTAAGAGAGTGAATGAAGAGCATTGGGTTCCCTTCCAAAATGCAGTGCACTTGACACGCTGAACTTCTAATACGTCTCTGCCCCTGTGGCCTTTAGGCTTTCTGGATTTGAGCCTTAAACCTTCAAGGAATTTCGATCATTGCAACTCAATTGCTGGTCTCAGAGGGGGAATCTATATACCTGTCTGCCTGTCTTTATCATGATAATGTCTGTCACCCTGTCTGAGTTACTGTATAAGTGGGTTCGTGTCTGCAACATCTCATACTTTTTTTGAGAAACACATTGTCTCAGTCAGTCTGTATATGTCATATATGCTAAAAGTAAAACGAAAATGATTTCGTAATTAATCCACCAAATACAAAGGTGTTGATGCTATTATTGCAAAGAATGAAATGAAAAGATGCCATATTGGATAAAGGCCAGATATTTGAATTCAAAAGACATTTTTGTGTATATCTACAGGGGAAATGTTCCTTCAATCAAGAGGAAAAAGGTTTTCAAATACAAATCTGCTTCCATACTGCATCTTTTGTTTCAGATTATTGATTTAGTCATAAACTGGTGTTCACAGTCAAACAGACCACAGAAGCAGCATCAGTGAAGTGTGTATGTATGTGTGTGTGTGTGTGGGGGGGGGGGTGCGTGCGTGTGTGTGTGTGTGTGTGTGTGTGTGAGAGAGAGAGAGAGGAGAGAGAGGAGAGAGAGGAGAGAGAGCGAGAGAGACAGAGAGAGAGAGAGAGAGAGAGAGAGAGAGAGAGAGAGAGAGAGGAGAGAGAGAGAGAGAGAGAGACTGAAGAGAATGAGAGAGATATGCAAGCAGAAAGACAGACATCCTAACAGATAGAGAGAGAAGACAGATCCATGTTGTGGCAGAAAGACAGATAAAAGCAGACACAGTGTCTCGCAAGACACAAGCTATTAAAAATATATTTCAACAAGACCAATATGCCATGGAAATATTTCCACGCCCAAACCGTCACGTTTGCTGTGGCAATCACGTTCCATTAAACGTGCGACGTATAAAACATGTCGACGCTTTTTAGGGAAGCATCCTCCCTTTTCACTCGCTGGTCAGACGTGAACCATCAGTCTGGACTGCTTGTCTCCGAGGTAAGCACCGCTGGGAGGATAGTGGGTAACCGTAGGGAAATAACGAAACGTGGCTGTGATGGATGGGTAGGATTTGTGGGTCAGTTTTATAGTAATAGGCTTCACCTGACCTCACGGGCTAGACTAGTTGTAGCAGAACAGTGCTAGATGTACTGTCTCTATTTCTCTACATATGGGAATGAAAAGCCACTTTGCCGTCTTTTCTCTTACTGTTGGGATTTGGAATTTAGACAGACAGTTGGTTGCATGGATAAGGGAAAGGAAGGTATGGGGAATGGGGCCGTTGTTGCTAAGCTGTGATGTGCCATAGTGTAGATGGCATTGAGTGTAGCCCAACTTTAAATCACTCTGAATCAGAGCAAGCACCAGGCAGCCCCCACTGGAGAGTGCCTGCTATACCATGACCTCGGCTAAGTCTTCTCAGCGGCTGTCTGACATATTCACAGCTTCCTGTGTGCCTAGTTCTGAGACATATCAAGTCTGGATTTAGTAGTCTTGTATCTGTGAGAGAGAGAGAGAGAGAGAAGGGGAGAGAGAGAGAGAGAGAGAGAGAGAGAGAGAGAGAGACAGAGAGAGAGAGAGAGTGTGTGTGTGTGTGTGTTTTGAGAGAGAGAGAGAGAGAGAGAGAGAAGAGAGAGAGAGAGAGAGAGAGAGAGAGAGAGAATGAATGAATGAATAATTTTAATGAATTCAGGCCTTGGCCCATTTCATGAGTTGACATTTTTACATAAATTGGAGACGATTGAACATTGCATGCGTAGAGAGAGGAGGGGGGGGGGGGCAGGAGGGGGGGGGGGGGGGGGAGTAATACGGGGATGGTAGGCATAGGGGTGTGGGTGATGGGGGGAGGAGATCACAATGTTCCAAAGCACATATACTGAACCGGGACAAAACGTCCTCGAATACATTTCAAGCAAACTTACGGTTTGTCACGAATCTCAAAACATTTAAAGACATACCAAGCCAATTGCCTTATTATGACTTCACTATGAGTTGACATCAAATGTGAAACTGTCTCCATTCATTGCAAGGCGCTATATTCTTCATATGTACATGCCTGATACTATCATATTGTTTGCATCGGAACAAAAAATGTGTTTCGTTTCAATTGCACCTGGACAAAAGGGCGTTATTATCAACAGTCACCCCAGGTTTAACATATCTGTTACAATGTACTTTCAAATTAGTTATGGCCCATTCGGAATCTAATTAAAGCGTCTCTGAAACATTTTGCTTTATACAACCTAAATAAACTTCCGGACACAGGTCAGATTTGAAGTCTCTGTAGAGAACATAACGGTCACTGGTAGTCAAATTGTGCTCCCAGTCTTGGCGGTTCATATCAAGGAGTCTCTGTTTGAAGACATTACAAATCGATTCACATCACCCACTCCCTGAGCGAGCCATACAAATCCGAAACCAGTTTTTATTCAGTAAAAACCTCAATTCTGATACCCAGTTCGTTTGCCGTTTAAGTCTAAATTCATGAGCATCCTGTATGCTTGCTTAGGTAAGCGCTTATCATTCATATCTAACAATCTGAACCAAAATTTCAAAGTTTTCATAAAACCATTGATAATGAGAGGGTGTCTGCCGAGCTCACCATAAACCATTTGGTTTGGTGTTCGTAGGGCCACGTTAAGATATCTTTTGCAGGCAAACAAATGAATTTTTTCAGTAGGATCGTCCTTTACCAAGATACTCCATATCTCAGCAGTGTACAACAAAACGGGTTGAATCATGGTATCAAATATTTTAAAAAAGGTTTTTTCTTGTCATTTGTTGAGAGAGCTGTGAGCTTTTAGACCTCAAACAAGGACTTTTTACCTTTGACTGCAAGCTGCTTTACACTGTTGCACATATTCATTGACGTGGTAAATGTAAAGCCTAAATACACATAACTATTTACAACTTCAATGTTAGTACCATTGATGAACCATGCTTCATGCCTTCCTAGATACCCTCCCTTCCTGAAAACCATGATCTTGCTTTTGTCAATATTTACAGTTAGTCCGAGTTTGGTGCACATTTTACATACACAATCGAGCTGGCGCTGTAGGCCACTAGGCGAACATGACAATAATGCTAGGTCATCAGCAAACAGCAAAATAAAAAGTTCAACAAGGTCTGGTAGTAACTGGATACCATGTTTGCCGAATCCGGTGACATGTTCTGCAAGCTCATTAATAATTACAGCAAAAGAGTTGGACTAAGGACACAACCTTGGCGCAAGCCTTGGGGAAAATTCAAAACTTCGGTGAGTTTCATTTTGAACTCTAACACGTGCAGTCACCTTAAGAATAAATTGCCTTGATTGCGTTCAAAATTTGAATGATACACCTGCCCTGTGTAATGACCCAAGCAAGAGTGGTCACGCTTAATTGTATCAAACGCTTTTTGGAGATCGATAAAGGCGACATAAAGCTTACCACCAGGTCTAGACAAGTACTTCTGCGTTATAAGCATACAACGTAAATACGTGATCTGAGGTTGAATAACCTCGTCTAAAACCTGCCTGCGTTTCTCCAATTTTTTCATTCGCTTCCAGCCAGTTGTAAAGTCTTTTATTGAGATTGAGGTGTAGCATTTACCAAGTAAGCTCAGAAGCGATTTTCCCCTATAATTGTCGGTGACAGGGGGTTGCCTTTTTTTTTTAAAATGTGGACTATTACAGCACTTGACCACATTTCAGGGTACTGGCCTTTATCAAAAATATTGTTGAAGTATTCAGTCAAAAAGTGGACAACATGGGTTCCCGCTGTTTTTAGCATTTCAGCAAGAATTTCATCTTGGGCCACTTGACTTTCCGTTTTTCAACGACTTTATAGCTCTTTGTACCTCATCACTCGTGATTTTATCGTCTAGCGGTCAAGCTGTACATTGCATTTGTAGGTGGCAGATTTAAAGTTGCCCCGTTTGATCAGCCAGATTAGACTGGAATACATTCATAAAATGATTCTGCCTTTCATATGTCGAGATGCTCTTTGGGGTGTCTGCTTTCTTGACAGACCGGAGCACGCCTTTAACTCTTTCCAAAACATTTTAGGATTGTGCAAAGTATCTGAGAGGAGCTGGGCTTTATCCGCCTTGAATCGTTTACATTTATGTTCCAAAAGTGATTTGTATTCTTTACGTGCCTCAACATATGTTGCCTGTCACCTGGTCACGCGTGCGCATAAATGATCGAAGTTTCAATCTGGTTTCCTTACGAGTATGAGAGCATTCTTTGTCATACCATGTCTCATTAGTAAGGGGCCCGCCAGTTTAACTTTCTTTTTCATACAACACTGGGAACTAGGTCAAACAATCTACAAATACCTGAAGCGCCAAGTTTTTTATCAACATTAATCAACCTAACAGCTGTATTTAATTTAGCTTGTGTTTTCAACGCTAAAAAGCATTTAAGGAACGTATCTGTTTCTTCCGCATTCCACACATACTTATAAACCCACTGAGCCCTGGCACAGTGATCACTTCTCGTGGTAAATGGCAATGCTACTTTAAGAACCAGGGACACAGGCAAGTGATCGGACTCTACACAGGCAGTTTCACTGTCAATGAATCTAGAACATTCTCAATACATAGGTCATTTGACAACCACAAAATAGTCTATTGTACTTGATCCTGTTGTTGGTACATAATGTGAAACTATCATCAAAGCGAAAGCGGTAGCACCATTAAGAACTGAACATTGTATAGCGTCCCCCACATTGCTGAGCAACTGCAAACCAAAGTGATTGAATTCCAAATCTTGCGAAGTTCTATCCAGGTAGTCATTTTCAACACCACTCGCTGTCCAGTTTGTGCCAAGTTCACGGCTGTTGTCCTCACCGTTCGGGCATTAGAATCGCCACATAACAAAATATAGAAAAACTGATTTTTTCTTCCCATCAGCACTGCTAAACAGTGTTCGATTAATCAATACCAACGCCCATATCGGACTGAGCGTATGCAGGTGAGTCCCGAGGAGGAATGTAAAAAGAAAATGCACATAACTGGTTTTTCAGAAGCAAATGGTTAGCTGACATTTCTAACACGACAAAGTTGTCAAGGTTCACACTGATGCGTTTAAAATAATTAGTGAAACAGTTACGCACCAGAACCATCACTCCTCCACTTTTCCTACCTTGTCTACTAAGTTTCTTAGCCGGTGCTGAAAATAATACAAATCTTTCATAACATTCATTTCAAAACTATCACCTACAAAGGGTTTTTGTTAAACATATTATGTCATAAGTGTTTAGGAAACTGATAAAGTCACGGTTGCCTACCTTATTTGCAATTCCCCCCCAAAATTATAATTCAGTATCTTCAAAGAGTAGGTGTACTAGCATGTGTAGCCTGTGTGTACTAGCATGTGTAGGCCTGTGTGTACTAGCATTTTGTAGGCCTGTGTGTACTAGCATGTGTAGGCCTGTGTGTACTTGTGAGTGTATGTGTTGGTGCATGTTTGTTGTCAACACCGGGCTGGCCATGGCGTCAGGCATCAAGGGTCGCAGATGCCCGTGGAGAATCGAAACGTAGTTGTTGCTGTCTGTATTTGCCACGTGTGACTGCACCCTTGGAGCGGACAGGATCCACCTCGTCACAGGAATCTGATGGATGACCTCTAATGCCGTGAAGCCTCTCCGTTTCATCAAGGTGTCTGGTGCCACGGGGGTAGTCGTGCTGGACAACCTCTGCACCGGCTGGGTGCAAGGTATCAGTAACGGTGCCTCCGCCCGACTCCACATCCATGGTGATGTGGTCAGCACACTGTTGCAGATGACGACTACCACCACTGCCGCCCCCGAGAGGCACTCGTGCAGTAGCAGCAGCTGTGCTGGTTGTAGCTGGCTGAAGAGCAGGGAAGTCGCCGCTATTGGTCATATCGGCGGTAGAGTTGTCATGGTCCGGTCGATGAGGTGGGGGCTGAGTGCTGCTGTCCTCGGGGTCACGTTGAGAGGGGGCCAGGCTCCTCAGGTCGTCGTCCTGCAGTCCTGAGTTGCTGAGGTGCTCACGGATGAATTCTGCCTCCTTCTGCATGTCCCAGTCCCAGTCTCGGTTATACTTGTCATTGA
>JAFLJL010003101.1:0-5000 GCA_018398815.1 Conus ventricosus | reverse complement strand
ACTGGTGTCTCTGAAAGCAAGGCAATGTCATCTGCTAACAACAAAATAAACAATTCCATGAATCAGGAGTCATGTTGCACCGTGCCTTCCTTTCTCTATTATATCCAGGGCTAGCTCGTTTATAAATAAGGAGAAAAGTACAGGGCTGCATGCATCACCCTGTTTTACCCCTCTTGTGCACATGATATAGTCAGTAAAACTAGCACCAGATCTTACTCTTGCTTTCACACTACTATACATACTATTAATACATTGTAGAGTTTCCTTGAATTCCATTCTTTTGGAGTACTGGCCAGAGCAATGATCTTGATACAGAGTCAAAAGCTTTTTCGAAATCAATAAAGGCAACATATATATTTACGGTTCAGTGAAAATTGTTTCTGTATTAACGCCAAGAGTGTGAACATCTGATCAATAGTTGAATAGCCTTTCTTAAACCTGCTTGATGTTCACCTGTGATGTCATTTAAACCGTACCCATTCTTGTAACCTGCAATTGATTATCGAACTAAATACCTTACTACTGATGTCACCTAAACGATATACCTCTATAATTGCCAGGGACATCAGTTGCACCCTTTTTAAACAGTGGCACGATTATTGACTCTGTCCATCGTTCTGGAAATAACCCATTATCAAAAAGCGTATTGAAAAACTTAACAAAGAAATCAATAATAACATTACCACCAAATTTCAATAATTCTCCAATAATTCCATCTGGCCCTGCAGATTTTCTGTTTTTAAGCCTTTTTATTGCAGTTAAAAATCTCCTCTCTTGAAATTGGACGATCGAAGTAGGAACACTCGGTACTATTTTCAGACATATTTACTTCGCTAATAATATCAATAACATCGTCCTTCGGTTTTCACCATTTTCAAGAAGCTCATGAAAATGAGAAAACCGTTATCAATAGTTATATTACTGGATGTATGCACTCGTTTTCACAAATATTCTGCGCAGTGTTCCAAAATTCTTGCTGGTCATTCACCGAATTTACGATGTTACATAGTAGAGAACTGTTATTTTCTTTTTTCTTCTCTCGATCAATTTTTTTGGTATTCTCTTCGTGCAAGACAATATGTTTTGTTATCTTCTTTATCAAGCGTTCTCCTGTATATCCGCAGAAGCCTTCTTGCCTTTAATTTAGTACTAGTGCATTCTGTATCATACCAATCATTGTTCCCATTCCTACATCCAGTCTAATTCGTCTTTTCATGCATTCAGCTTGTTTATAATACACACATTAAAAGCATCAAGGGCAGCATTAACATCCTCGTCAATGAGAGCAATACCCCGTCCAAACAGCGACAGTGTATCTTTGCTATTCATTTGCTCATTAAATAAATCAGCATGTTTATCTTGCCACTGGAATTTTTCAATAAAACTGAACTTTTTTCATTTCACATGTCTCATTTCTATCGTTCTGAAGAGAACCAATGCTAAATTCCAACGGCAAATGGTCAGAATCAATTCGTTCAGCTACATGAAGTTTACAAAACAGATGGACGACAGCAAACAAATCACAGGATGCTAGAAATAATCATTTCACACTACTTCCAGTTTCTGATATGTATGTGAAATGACCTTGACAGTCACCATTACATACACCGTTTAAAATACATAGACCCAGTGATGTACACATATTCAACAACAACTTACCATATCTGTTTAAGCATGTATCTTCAGAGTTTCTGTCACTCATCTCAGGTCTGTAGCTTAGTTGAAAATTATTAACAATTTCATGTGGATTCATGTCTTGTGGAACATCAGATGTTCTACTGTTTAGATCTCCAGCAAGAAGTAAAAACACGTCGGGCAGAACTAGTAGAGCATCAGCATACAGGATTCCAGATCAGTAATGCCATTTTCAACATCGCAAAACGTATAATATGGTGAATTCTCTGGTGGCACATACGCACAAACATACAAAATATCCTTTGATAAGCCAAAAAGACTCTTATGAATAAGAAACATAATGACGTTTTTATGATCAGTATATACCTCTTGAATATATGGCAAACATTCCTTTTGACCAGACATACAACCCCTCCAGAGCGCCTCCCTCGTTTTGTAAAACGAGTAGCTGGTCTACAGAACACTTTATATATTTCTATACACACTATGACTGAAAATCAACCACAAATGTCTCAACAAAACAAATAAAATCGAAAGAAACGTATATGACACAAAATCTTCGTCAGCAATCTTGGGAAGCAAACCACAAACGTTCCAGTGTAAAAACATAACGGGTTTACCATTCATACATGGACTGTTTACGTTGTCATGACCTCTCACACGATCTTGACCTTTCTCATTTTCATAATAGTTATAACATAGTCAGAATTGCTTGCAGACGTTTCTGCACAAACATGTGAACAGACAGACGAAGAGTTGTCATTCATCGATGAAACATTTACCCTGCTAGACAAGGCAGCCATAAAAGAATTATTAGAACGAAGATCTATTTCATCACGAACTATGGACCCATTGTCAACTTTATCAAACGAACTCATTTCATCTGCCTGTGTTTCTATCACGTGTTTAGTGATGCCAACATTACCTGTGTGAACACTGTCACAAGCGCCTGCCACCGACACCTCTGTGTTACTTGCCAACGTTCGACCTGCACGTGCGCACTTCTCAGACGATGCACACACTGCCGGTGTCAGACTAACTTGCGTTCCCTCTCCTACGTTCACATTTCATGGACATTAAATTTTGATATTTTCAACGACTTAACATATTCATGATGAGGCCGGCCGTGTCCCTAAGTGACATGTTGAAGTTTTGTCTGCCTGATTCAGATAGTACTTTTGACCATCAATTATCAGATGGTCAAAAACCATAGAGACCCTTTTATTTGCATTTTTTGCAGCCTTCAGATGCGGAACGAGTTTTTTCCTGATCTCCCTGACACGCTGGGTAAAGTCCTCGCTAATGTATATCGTGATCCCTTCAACTGCGTCTAGCATCCAGTAGTCGTTCTTTGTCCTTGTAGAAGGTACAACAACCGATGATGGGGGAGTCAGGTTTTCTGTTCAGCCGGTGAAGCCTGTCAAACTGAATATTACTGGCCAGCTCGAGTTGGTCAGTGATCAGATCCTGAACCAGCCCCTCACAGTCCTGCTTAGTCTCATTTCCTTCTAGGTATGCCATGAATTATTATATTATTCCTCTTTGACCGTCCTTCTAATCATCAGTTTTCAGTTCCAACTGTAGCACCTTCTCACTCTGTTTGTCATTTTGTTCTTTTAACATTTCATTT
Organism: Conus ventricosus; assembly: GCA_018398815.1. Taxonomy (NCBI): domain Eukaryota; kingdom Metazoa; phylum Mollusca; class Gastropoda; order Neogastropoda; family Conidae; genus Conus; species Conus ventricosus. The sequence continues at coordinate 1,735 of JAFLJL010003101.1, read as the reverse complement.
TCTCGTTAAGTTCAGATATTTCATGTCTTAAGGACGACACATCCTCACGCAGACCTGCACACGTACCTTCAGTTCTTTCATGTCCCTTTCATTCCATCAAAGTCCGTTTTTAATCCATCGAACTTCTGGTCAGATCTCGCATACATGACATCAAGTCTTTCAAAGTTGGTTCAGAACAGGTCCGACTTGGGGAGGGGTTGGAAGCGGCTGATGCTTCGCTGGCACTCTTCAGCTAGTTTGTCGAAGAGGGTGGAGGGTGAACTTCCGGTTTGGAAATGTAAACAGTGTGTGACGGAGGCTCCCGTTAATAATGAAATCCTGTGGTCTGTGTGGATTATTTTGATCATTGTTGTGTGCCATTATCATCATGCCAGCTTCGCCGATATTGTTTTCGGTCAGTGTGCGGACGTTTTGTGAGTGTGTTTATTTCCTTCATGTATGCGCGTGCTGTGAGAAAGGCAGAATTATTCTGTCGGACATTGAAACTTCGGAAGTGGCAGGACGGTGTTGCAATGGGTTTGCTCCTCTCTGTTTTTCAACGGACTATTATTACAAAGATGTGGTGATGTTGAACTGAATCCCGGACCTACCCTCAGCACCGAGAGAGAGAGAGAGAGAGAGAGATGAGAGAGAGAGAGAGAGAGAGAGAGAGAGAGAGAGAGAGAGAGAGGAATGATGTGTCATGGCCAGGAAGAGAAACCTCTCTCCTGGTACTTAAATGAATGAGTATTGACTTACTATTCACAGACTATTATTAACTTACAACAAGCAGTTGTATTCTCCAGGCTTAAAACCTACATTGCAAGCTCCCTACTCCGACTTTCCCTTTCATGATCTCCCACCCTGATGTGACCTAAAGGAATATGACCTGACCGGCTGCAAGTTCGACATGCACTGCGATGACTTAGGGATCTGTATGCTCCCTTCATCTGTGTGTTTGTTTTGGCAGCTGTCTAGTTTGGCGGCGGGGGATATCTGTGTAGGCGTGGAAAAACGAAGGGAGATGAGGGGGTGGGGGGGGGGGGGGGGGGGGGGGGGTGACAGCAGTCAGGAGGCGGAATGACATGGGTGAAGGGAGGAAGGATTGGTTGAGGAGAGGAATCGGCATCGTCTTGATGGGAAAGGCGTTTAGGATGAGAGGAACGTATCACATAAACTTTCATGCATGTATACATGTACGCACACACATATTCACGGCTGCACACGTACGCATGCTCGGGCATGTATGTACACACACACACACACACACACACACACGCACGCACGCACGCACGCACGCACGCACGCACGCACGCACGCACGCACGCACGCACGCACGCACACACACACACACACACACTTATACATAAAGGCTCTTGGACACTTCAAAATGGCGACGACACTCAGCTCCTAATTTTTTCTCTCCGACAAAAGGTTATTGTGAGTGTTCTGAAAGATGAAGACGAGAAGTGCAGGCTTACGTGCTGCTGCTTCAGTAAGCAGCCTGAAAGCAGACAGCTTGAAACGTCTGGGCGTCCTCACATTCCAGAGGAATTGAATCAAACTGTACGAAGCGGGCAACCAGCTCATCCAACTGCCCCAGCTAATACCAGAAATGAAGCAACACCTACCCAGGCCGTACCTATGACCATAGGAGATTGGGAGATGCTTCAATCGATCGCGGACCTCAAAAACACCTTTCGGCACTCTGCGATCGTGTTTCTCCTGGAGAGAGTTTACTCAAAGATTGCAGGCC
>JAFLJL010003100.1:0-21581 GCA_018398815.1 Conus ventricosus | reverse complement strand
TATTGGGAAAAGAAATCATCTTGAAATATAAATAAAAAACCCCAATTTTCTGAACTCGTCAAGCAAACATGAGAAAAGATTTAAATGAATTGGATGAAGCTATGATGATCTTATAATAAAAGTTGATGAAAAAATATAAAACCCCTGTTTATGCGGTCCTCCAGTGCCGATTGCATATGAAAACTCTGGATTAACAAACACCCGTTTTGTGTTTGTTCTATCTAATGACTTCTTTGTTACAAACCGTTGTGTTGATCTCATGTAGATTAGATCGTAGTTTTACGTTGTCATGATGAAAGTCTTATTGCAAACAATGCTTCTTTGTAGTTGTCATGTGATATGTTTGACTGCACAACGCTGCGAGATATTCCCTTTGCTTTCTTAATGATTTTCTCCTGGCTCGAAATACTGTACATTTTTTACCTTAAACCAACAAACTCCTTGATCACCTTTCCAGATAATTCATCCTTCATCTTTCCTAAAACCTTCTTGTTAGTAATTGAATGCAAAGGCGAATCTTTAGGGTAATCAGATGTATCATACCATCCCGCATGTCCTTTAGCTACTTCCATTTCCATGTCTTTATAGATGTCTTCAGTAGGAATATCTATAACAAAACTGTCTGTATCTGTGTAAAGTACTCTGGACTCAGGATACGAGGGCTTAAAGTAGTCATAAGAAACTCTAACATCAAAAGCTTTGATAATTCTAAAACAGTAAACCCAATAAATACAGGTTTGTCTAATTTGACTTTCTTTTTTTTTCATCATTATGCCAAAAAGCTGATCATGAAATCTTCTAAAGTCCTGATAATTAGGTTTTGAAGTCAGCTTAATTGCTTCGTTCTCTCTGGTGACTAATCTGACATCTTTACGCTTGTGCGGATTCTCCATAGTCTTTCCAAAACAGCTGTTGTTCATCAGCTTGAAAAAGTCTTTTTCTGAAGCATCTGCGGATTTAGTTCTGAGATCAGTGTTCTTCATGATGTATGGTTTCATGAACTGTTCTTGATCGAAAGCAATTATACGATGAACAGCTGTCAATTTCAAACCATGTCTTAAATAAAATTGTAGAAGTCTGTAATGACAGACATAATTTTTTTTGCCCCGAAGATTGGGCACAAGTTTAGGTGGCTCTCTTGGATCCATCTTTAGACTTTCTGCTGCTAATGGATAGTCATTATGCAGGTCATGGAGTTCATGAGGATATTCTAAGTCAACTTCTAGAATGAAACCGCGCTGCTGATCAGGCGTTAAACTGTTCAACCACTTTAATGCCTTTTGAATATTATTCGTACCTGTGTACATCTTGAAGTTACGTAAGGAAGTGATTGCGCCATAGCCCAACCATACAGATTGTTTGCATCTAAATACATGAGATAGTTAGACCTTTTACTCGGATCATAGTCGTCCAAGTATTTGTTGTTTGCTTTACAGTAATGATGCGACGCCATACTAATTCCTCCACGCAATCCGTTTTCAATCATCTGAATCATTGGTAAATCTGACAATAAATCAATCTGTACTCCAGTAAACTTTAAGAAAGCGTCCCAGCTCATCCCGGGCGCAGAAATATAATGCGCAGGATCCAAACTGTAATGTTTCATGCAGGTCTTTCTATAATTTTCAAAGACGTCCGCCAACAAACAAACGTCAGCCATCAAGTAGGAGTCATGATAGTCTCCCATCGTTTTACACTCTAACTTTTGCCACGCATCTTGAGCATGTTGGTAATCAGAATCACTAATGTCCTTTCCTCTGAGACTAGAAAAGAACGCGCCTTTAGGAGGAAGTGTGTCTTCATCAAACCTTTCCCAACTGTTCATGTACTCATAAGGATAAACGCCCTTTCTAACGAGAGTCGGGTCAAAATATTCTTCCGTTATTGGGCAGGACTTTAAGGACATAGCTAGTGACTCTAATGATCCCATCATGTGTTGCATAGAGTCATAAAAAGACATGTTATTTAGATTAAAGCACATGTACTTTTCTGATGACTGTGCAATGCATGCTACCCTGAAGGCGCTGGTTACTGCTTGCATTATAAGGTGAGAGTCATAACCTCGCAAGTTGTGAAAGAATACAGGCAGCTTCCATGTCTTTGGATCAAACTTTAGTTGAAGATTGCATTTACTGTGCGCTGCTCCTCTGAACTTCCCACTAATGTGATCATGGTCTCTTACTGTGGGGTTTACACTCTTGGGCGTTAGCTCTAAACCGCAAATCCAACAATGCGTGGCTGAGTCATACTGTTGTTGGTCTTCAGGCGCCATTATGATTTCAGATAGGTTTAGATTATTAGAACAGGCGTTACGCACTTGCTGCATGCGTTTTAAGAATGTTTCTGCAGCATCTGGTCCTCTATATAATTCTGGTTCTGAATAAACGCCATCCGACCTAACAACAATGAAGGCAAATGAACAAATCTGATGATTACTCATTAAGACTGTTTTTCGAAGTTTTTGTGGCGCTGGCCCTTCATAAGGAACAATAAGCGACTCGAAAGTCTGCGTAAACTACGTATGGACTTGTTTGCAGCCGTTTCCAGTTCTTAAAACTAACTTTAGATCCTGGCGGGGGCGTAGTTAGTTCTGTCTTACAGTCTACAGAACTTTTACAATGTTTTATATGTTCACTCGCAGCTTGCCAGATGGAATTCTTGTTAAACATTTTCTGCAGAATTCTTGTTTGCTATGTTTGTTTGTAGTATAACTCAATAATCTACTCATTGTGCGTATCAATGTGTAATGGGGTAGCCCCGCTGGTGAAAACATTAGGAGTAAGTCACATGACTTTTTGCTGGTTCGCCTATTGTTGGACTGTTCTTGGACACTTTAATTGGCACCAAATTTGTTTCCTCATCCCATGTGTATACATTAACAGTTATTGGTTGTTTTGTTCTTCAAACTGATCAATTTGGTCTACACTAACAGGAAAGGATATTCCATTGAAGTTAAGATCTTTGGTGTATTGCCGATAGTTAGTCACTCTCTCTGCGTGGTCGCGGACATGATGCAGCCTTGCAAGAACGCACCACATGAAACATTTGTCGTCTGAATTCTTTATGTTTAAAACTGCTCTCTTTAAAACCAACTCTCGAGGTAGCGGAATGTAAGCCTTGCCTACAATCGGTGCATACTTAGCCTGTTTTAATCTGATCTCTAAGACTTCGCCCTCTGACCAACCAGAGCCTCTCATTTTGGCTTCTTCAGCCGCAGCGTCAAACTGTGTAAGCAGTTCGTCTGCCCAACCGGGTGTTAAGTCGTTATGAGAAAGAACAGTCTGTTGTTTAGTGAGACCCAGACTTCTAGATTTTCTTCATTTATTGTTACATAGTCGATTAAAACAGCTAACATTACTTTAACTGGCGGGTCTATTAGTAGTTTACTTGGAACTTGAGAAATAGCATGAACAACGCTTGCCCGCACGTTTGCTGAATCAATGATTTCTAAATCAATATCATTCAGTGCTCTTGATAAACGCTCTCTCTCGAGCATTCCTTCAAACAATTCGTCTTGTCCTTCATATATCTTAGCCATGCTGTCTTTCTTTCTAAGCCAAAATATTTATTTTAAATTTAAAAAAAATACTTAATCAGAACCAATAACAACGGTCTTTTTGCGCTTGGACTCATAAACTAAAGTATAAACCCTTTTGGGGTTGTTAATGTGAGCTGTTTAGAACAGAGTTTAATGTTCGTTTATTTTTTTAAGCATTCCTTTTTTATCTGCTCGGGGTCTGGCTGTTGAGAAAAACTTGTCACCGCCTTTCTTTGAAGATCAAACCTTTTGTCTTTTGTAGTCATCAAAATCGGCCTGTAAACGATTAAATTCTTCATCCGTGATGTTTGAGTCAACAAGCGCTTTATTTATTGTCAGTTTGAACGAAACTAAGTTTAGCTGTTATTAGTTGAACCATAGCTGTGTGCTTTTGGAGTTTAGTTTTAATTTTTTGCTAGCAGCACCTACGGCTAATGAACACAGGCCGAGAGCTAAAGAAAAACCTCCTAGAGGTAAAGCTGCGGGTGCGCCTATCCCTGTTGCAAAGAGCCCAAAACACTCGTTCCTGCTGATAGAGCACTTATAGTCGATGCTCCGTAATAACATATGTAACAGCATTAAAGGCAGCAGAATACCTTCGTTTGGTTTTGCTGTATTTTTAAAGGTCTGCTCTAGTACTTGCTGCATTTGCGTAATGTTTGTTAATCTAAAGGTTTTTATGTTAGGGGTTTCTACTATCTCTTCTTTTGGGGGCGCTGTAGGCACATTTGGATAAACTTGAACAGACATGCTTTTTATAAAATAAAAATAATTTAGTATTGTATATCTTTTAATCTGTTATCTTTAATATTCAGCTGCGCATCATATATTAAAAAACAATGTACATTAACGGTTTTATCGGCTTTTTCTTTTTTATTTAATTTGAATGTTATTACGTCTCTCACAGCTCTCCCCCCTTCCAATGCAACTGATTATCCTCTGTTGACCTTTGGTCAATCCATAAACCGTATTTTGTTGTTAAATAATCATCAAGTCTTACACTGTGAAGGTGTAGATCTTTAGCCACAAGGTCAACTGTTGGATTTCTACACCCCCCACCTCCAAACAGTTTTCTTATTCATCAAAATGCTGAAAAGGGTTTTTAAGCCCGCTAGCATAGATTTGGTTGGGGACTGCCCTCAATCGAACATTGTACTTTCGTTTTTTTTGGGAAATTAAAAAACTTTTCACTTCCTTTTTTGAAGGGTTTCTTCATTTTCCCACACAGCAAAAATAAAAACCTTTAAGCGATCTTGCTGAGACGCTAAAACTAAAATTCTATAGTGTCTCCCCTGCTTCTAGGATATGTTGTATGATGAATACTCTTTCGTAATATATTGCAAATTTTTGACTGATATTGGTGTCAATCTGCCTTGCTAAATTAGGTTGCTAACAACGTCAAACTTTTAACGTGATGTCAGAAATGCTGTACTTTGCTTCGGTGTCTGTTGATCTGATAACACGTTGTATTCGTTAAAAGTTAGTTCATATGACAGTCTGTCTTTTAATGCTCCTTGAAAGTATGGTGCATGCGCTTTTAACAACTCAAAATCTAAGGGAATGGAAAAAAGCGATTTCCAAACGCAAAAAATTTTCAGCCACATACTTTTTTCCGTCTTTAGTACTGCGGCACCTATTCTATGTTTTTGTGCTTCTTCATTTTCTATTCCTTGAAACGCAAGATCAGCCCTTTTTATTCCCGGTTAGCCATAGATCAAGAATAGGTAAAAAAAATGTCTGCATTGTGTAAAGAAAATATTTCTTGCCCCTCAAGTTTTATAGAAATTTTCTTAACAATTGCCCGCCCCCAAATTCTGGACAACTGTCCTGTTTGTGTCTGTTGTTGAATCAAGTACTATTTTGAAAGTAAGACGCGCAGAGCCTGGCACAATCACTTCATCTGCTCCTAGGTCCGGAAATTTGACAGTAAGAATTTATCTGCATCAATAGTAGATGGATTATTTGGAACAGTAATATTCCGTTTATTTCCCTTCACGCCAAAGGGTTCTTTCAGTCTTCTATGCGGGTTCAAGAATCAAGCCCTATGCATGTAACATTTTTTATAAACAAATAAAAAATTTAAATTTTTAAAGAAACTGCAGATGAAGATGAAGATTATGATGTTTTTGATCGTGAGACGACATGGTGATTCCCTTGGGAGCGCATCGCCAGGGCTCTCATTGCATGAGAATTAGCAGAATCGGGAGTTACATTCCAACAGTCGGTAAAATTACAGAAATAGGTAGATATTTTTAAACCAAGTTTAGGCCAGAACCTCCCGAATTTATAGACCCTAATGTTTGAAGTAAAGAAACCATTGTTTGTGAGGAGCGACAAGAACTGTCACTTACAACTAAAAAGACCATCAAGTTTTTCCGTGGGTTTAATTAGAAAGACCCGCGAGGTACAAAAACGCCTTGGGCCCTTTTAGGCCCAAATTAAGGCGGAGGCAGTTTTTAAACTCAAACACACTGAAGAACTCCCAAAAGATAACAAAGCAAACATGGACTAAAGATTTAAAACATCAGAGTGATTAATAAATGAAATAGAAGCAGAATCCAGTTTTTCGAAAAAACAGCTTTTTAAAGACTATACACGACCACGCTCCCCCATGCGAAAAATAGGGCCCCTTGATATGTTTTAAGAACCATAGAGGCGAAAAACAAACATTTAGAAAAAAGGGTGAACTAATGGGCATAAAAGAAAGAAAAAGAAAACTCGTTGAGGCTGATGACGCCAAAATTAGGGCTGATAAAAAGAAAGAAAAAACCCCAAAGACTAAAAGATCTTGAACAAAAAGACAGCAAGACTAAAGGCTAACCTACCGAGACCAATTCAACTCAAGTGAATAGAAAAAGAGAAACTATCCGAAAAATTTTATATGAAAACACAACGCTAGCAGAACAAATCCGAACACTGTTTAGAGAGCAAGGTTCACTTTAGTAAGCGTATAACACCCTTGGTTTTGCAATAAACAGGGTTTTGGGGCTATTCGGGCGGCGGGGGAGGTCAAGTCCAGTGCCTCCGCCCCACGCCCCCCCTGATAAATCATGGGAAAAAAACGCTGATCTTCTTGCAAAATTTTTTTTAAAAAATTACCCATAAAGCCGGGGACGTTGGGGGGTTATATTGGGGGGTTTTGTTAGCTGGCTTTGTCTACTGCAAGCAAAGAGTTGGCTTTATGGCCAAGCACTTTGGGCATTTTTCTCTTAATAGTTGGGTTACATTAGAAGATAAAGACCGAGTAACCTTCCCGTTAACCCAGGACAAGCGCTGTCTTTTCATATTCTGGTCATCGCGAACAGAGTCCGGTTTGTGGTTTAAATGACTTGGGGGGGTTTTGGGTCTTGGGGAATAGAGACTTAAATTTTGGGGGTTTTTCTTTTATTGTTTTTTTTTTCTGGCCCAGAATTTTGTCGTTTTTCCCCCCCTTCTGTTCATTGCCTGCAAAAAGAATTTCATATTATGTTTTTTATTGTACCTATTGGATTTCTGAGGTCAGAAGGCAGCTGTTAAACCAGTGCCAACAGCAAAGTCTATTTTTCGATCTTGCTATTGTAACCATTTTGGTACCTTTTAATATTTGAAGGAAAAATCAACGTAGAATTAATGGCGCCCTCAAAAATTTGCTAAGTATTGTTTTTGGCATCAAAGCCAGTAGAAAGACTTATGTCGATCTTGTGTGCTTGCAAAACCCTAGCAAACACCAAACGTAAGTACAAATAGAGTCGTTTATTCGTTCTTTTCCCCTCAGTTAGGCCCTTAGAAGTGTCTAAGAAAAAGTTGTCCAGTGTTTATGCTCTTGCTCTAGGCCGGGCTGAAAAATTTTTAAAAAGGGGTTTCAGCATATTTTACTTTCGTGCGGCCCGAAAAAAAGGGGTGCCTATGCCATGATCAGACCAACTTTGTTAAAGTTGTTTGATGTTAATATAAATTTTAAGTCCCTTTCAAAAGCCTTCATGTCTTTTCTTTTGCTAAAATGGATTAACGATTTGTCTTTGGGAAGGCGTTTGGGTTCAGTCAAAATACGTTTAAAGGGTGTAAAAAAAAATGAAATCTGTACAGCCCTCCCCAAAAGGTCAGGATGAGTTAAATGTTTAAACGACACTCCCAACCAGTTGGCAAAAAACACACAAAGTTTAAGGTTCGATAAAACTGCAACGGATGACTAAACCCGTTTTCTGGTGTCCCTTTTTTTTAAATGGGGGGGTTAAAAAAGTCTTAAAGGAGTACTCACCTTTTTATGAAAGAGGCAGTCGGGGCACAGAAATGTCAAGAGTATCAGTTGCTTATTTTTGGGATTTTTTATTTGGGGCCCCCCACAAAATTTTTTTTGCTTTGTATATTGAAGCACTCATTTTTAATTTTTTTTTAAAAAATGTTTAAAACAATAAACCTCAAGACCGCCCTTCGTTTTAGAACATGCTATGAAAACAATTGGGGGGCCAAAACGGTCGCGCCCAGAAATTTTTTACAAAGTGTAGGGTTTAATAAACTAAAAGCCAAGGGGAATAAAAAGATTACAAAAATGAAAGGGAAAAAACGACGTTAAACGTTAAAAATACCTGAGGTTATTAGGGTTTGCTCCAAAAAGAAAAGAGTAACTTGCATTCCTTTTAAATTTAACAATGCAAATCTAAAAACTTTTAACATTCAACCGAAGAAGCCAAAAACGATTTTGAAAAGGCTAGCTAAAAGCTGGCTTTCAACTAGAAATCTCCCCACTCATAGTTTTAGTGTTTGCCAGAAAAACTACTTTGGGGGGAAAGCCCCCAAATTTGTTTTTCATTCATTACTTTTGTTCTTTTGGGATGAGCTAAGCAGTAAATTTAAATTGTAAAGGCCCTCAACTGTTTAAGACCTCGCCGTCAGGGAAAGCTGCTATTGCGATTAAAAATTATAAAATTCCCTAATTTACATTTTAAAAAAATTATTTGTGGGGGGTCGGATCTTTAAAAAAAAATCAAAGACAAAAGGGGGGAAAGTCTTAAAATGTGTAACCTGCACTTTGTTTTGGAAATAAAAAAAATACGCTACTAAAAAAAATGTCGGTGGGCCAGAAAATCAGGAGTTACATTAGCCCCCTGTGGTGTAAAACCTTAAATTAAAAGACCTTGCAGACTTGCGGATTTTGAAAAAGGGAGATGGGCGCTTTGTAGGGTTTTGAGTCCAAAAAGGGGTGATTATAAACGCAAAAGGGGGCCCGACGCAAAAAATTTTCCTAACTAAACGCGCGCAATCTAGAGGCAAATAATTTTGGGCCAGTATGAATAAAAAATGTTCAAAAAACCTGACCTCAAATGGCCTTAGAACCATATTTAGAAGGGGAAATAAAATTGTTTCAAACCCCATTTACAATTTTACCCGTCAAAAATTTTCAGAAAAGATTCAACTTAGCCTTTACATGAAGCTTATCCGGCGACATAGTCGGAAAAAATTAAAAATAACGCCGTATGGGGGAAAAAAGCATACATCCTCCACAGAAAAGAAACGTTGTAAAAAAAAGCTTTTAAAAATTTACAGTTTTTCCCAAAGCAGAAAATTGGGAACGTTCCAATGTTTTGAAATTTTCTTCTTTAAAGATGTGGGAGGGAGGGGGTTTGTGGGCGTTAGTGTGCCCTTAAAAAAAGGAAATTTAATATTTCTGGCAAAATTAGATTTTTTAAACGCCTTAAACGTTTTGTCGTGTTTTCACAATGGTGGGATTTTAAGATATAACAAACAACAAAAATCACTGTTGATTTAAAATAGAAAAACTTACAAAACTGAATTGGATTAATCTTACACTTTTTGGCCCTTTAGGGTTTTATTATATGAAAAAATTTTGAAGGAGATATGATAAAATAATAACTGGTTAGATTAAACTTTTTAAAAAAAACTAGGGCATTAAATTTTATACAAAAACTCCCTTTGCCATTGTTTGGGGGAGACGGGGGGAAAAAAAATATTTACCTCACCTGTTACAAACATTTATCGTTAAATTTAATCATTTGGGTTTTCGCCCAACATTAAAGGAAAAAAGCATAAAAGATAGAAGGTTTTATATGGAAGATGATACTATATTTAGTTGACCCCAGAAATAATGAGTGAGTTTTAGAACAGTTTTTTAGACTGTTTAAAGGAACGCAGCCCTATTTATTATAGATGACTTTTCAGCAGAAAGAAAATAGTTAAAAAAAAACTTTTTGTCGAAACTAGTTTCAGGGGAAAAGACTTTGGGAAAAAGTTGTGGTTTTTAGTCAAAATATAACTCGGTTTTAAAAGATTTAGAAAATTAAAGACTGTGTTCTTTTCATATGAAAAAGGGGACCATTTGATAAATGTTTGCGCGAAAATATATAATTGAAAAGCCCAGGAAAACACAGGATTAAAAAAAACGAAATCTGAAATTTTTAGAAAATTGTTTTGAAAACGGTAACCCTACACAGTATTTTGTTTTAGATAATCGTTATTTTTTGGTTTTGAAGTCTTATTGTCGAGAAGGGGGAAAAGGGGGCTTTGGGTTACTTTCCCCCAAACGGGTGGGGCGGAAGGGGCCCAGAACCCCCCTTTCCCTGTTCTCTGGGGCTTTTTTGCAAGATGGCACTTGTCAACAGGGAAAAATTTGAGCCCCTTTTAAAATTTGGGAAAATTTTAAATCTGTTTGGTGACTTTCGACACTGTGACTGTGGTTCCGGAAAAAATTCCATCAGGGTAAAGGGTAAATTAACTAAAATGATAGATGTGAATCCCTGGCGAGTAGAATTGGGGTTTTATTTTGGTCGCAGAAGTCTAGGATAAAAAGTGTTTGTGGGGTACACGACGGGACAAGGAAGTGACTTGGGTGATCTCCTTTTGGAAATGGCGGTGTGTTTATTTCGTAACAAGTTCGAGTGGGTTTAGGAATGTGAAAGTATATTATGGGGAAACACAAGGGGAATGTTTTAGCTGAGTTTTTTTCAAATTCCCCAAGGAACATCTTTCAGGCTGACCGATGGGCAACTTCGAAAGGAGTCAGTCAACTCACTGGAGTTCACCGTGTTCTCGTGTGTGCTGCAGCAATGGGGTCATTTAAACGATTCTCATAGGGAGTATAAGTCACACCGGGGGCCCCTATAAAAAAAAAATCAAGAACAAGAAAACGATCAAAACCTTTCCCGATAAGATAAATGATTTTAAACGCCATTAAGTACAAAAACCGAAATAGAACAGCAAATTGGAAAATAGATGAACACTGCGGGAGAATGCTGACCTGACAGACATAAAAGGTGCGTTGAGGAGAGGGGACGAGAGGTGCGAAGCGATCATCAGCGCTGTGACAGTTTACAGATAGAAAATAAAAAGCTATCAGAACGTGCAAAAAACTTTGGGGGATTAAAATCGTGTCAGCGATGTGGCAGCAACAAATGGAAACTAATTTTTTTCAAGCAGTGAAAATCTGAAAGTCGAGTCAGTAAATGAATGAAGAAATCGTGGGTTTGGAATTTTTCTCACGTCGTGAAAACCCTTCGTTTTTAGGGTTTTATTCCAAAGGCGATGACAAAATGTTAAATGGCAGTCCGGTTAACACGAATAAAGTCGTGGTGACGGGAAGGGGGGCTGAAGCGTCTGATCAGAGGCCCCGGTTTTGGACAGACAAGACAGGCTCACCGAAGGGGATGATCGAAAATTCCGCATGGCTGACAAATTGTTTATTTTGGGACAGTCATTCAGGCGGAGCCTGAAAACATTGGCTACGTGTTGCCTGACCTGACACTCGCAACACCCCTGTGCACGTGAAAAGGGGAAAGGGTCAGGCACCCTACTTCGTGGGGGGGGGAGGTGTTTTGGCCCGAACGACCCGACCCGCACGTAGCAGAGGTCCGGCGGAGGGAACGATGATGGGTATCGCAGCGGGTAGGGGGTTTTCCGGGACGGGCGCGCACCTCCGAGGGCAACAACGTGCAGCGACGAGGGGGGTCACGACAGTACTTCAGGGTGCGTATGCGGCGAACGGGGTTTTTCGGATGTTTGCGGTGCCGAGCGGACCCATCGGCCAATGTATCAAACTCCAAGGGTTCCCCTATTTTATGTGATTCAGCCACCAATCAGCGACCTGTTCGGAACGAAGCAACCCTCAGTGTGTTACAGCAGGGGTGGGAGAGGGCAGGCAGGGTTTAAAAACCGGGGCTGACGGGATGGGACACTGATCGTAGAGAGTCGAGAGGTGGGACGTACGGGCAACTCAACATTCCTACCAAAGGGGGGCGTGACAACTCTTTTTCAAGCCAAAGGAGCCTGAATTGGCCCAGCCAAAATGGGAAAAACGCGCCCCACAGGCACGGGAAAATTTCTTTTCTTATTACAATGTAGAAAATCTGTTCAATAAAATGCATGATTTTTCCCTTTTCTAATTTCAAAATAAATTGTTTTTGTTTGTCTGACTAGACGTTTTTGGCCCAAAGTTTGATTTGGAAAATGTTTTTCCGGGGCTTTCTAAAATTTCAGTTCCCCCAGCAAAAAAAACTTTTGTACATGGACGAGGTCAGGGGGTTTTTTAGTGCTTATCAAAAAAATATGAAAAGTTTGAACGGAAAAAAGTGATTTCAAAAATTTTCATAATGATAAAAATTGTAAAGAGTTACTGTTATTGTAAAAATGTAATGTTTTAGCATGCTTGTTCCTCCACAGAGTTCACCTGATATCCCAAACAGAAACCCTGAAAGCGGATCCTTGCCTGGAAGACCATTTTGCTTTGTATACCATTTTGGGGGAAAAACAAGATGTGATTAATGATGTGTGGTGTTTTAAAAGCCAGAACTGGGTTCAGCAGACACGAATAGAGAACATAGAAAATTTACTTTTGGTTTTTGCGTTGATGAGGATGATTGATGAGATTTTTTATTTGAGTTTTATCAAAGGGAGGTTCTTCAAAATTCAGTAATTAAAAATTGGGGGCAATCACTATTGGATTTGTTTTCTCTCTTTAACTTAAAAAAACAGGGTTTCTGTAATAGGATGACGAGGGTGAATTTACATTTTTGCACCACAAGCTGTAGTTCATTGCTAATTTTTTTTTTCAGAAGATTTGCTTCCCCTTTTTCGATTGTTTGTAAAAAAAATTGCTTCTTTTTTGGGACCCCCAGTGCAGCTGCAGGAAACATGGGGGAAAAACCCGATGTAGAAAAATCATCAAAAAAGTCAGTGACCCGACAAACAGAGGATATTTGGCGGGTGCTTTAAAGAACATTAACATGAAGTAAGTTCCCAAAAAATTTCAAGAAACATTATCAACTTGTAATAAGTTGAAAAAATATTGATGCTCTTTAAAAATATTTTCAAACGTTTATATACGCGGCTAGTTGTCTCCCTTAGAACTCGAATCCTAAAAAAAACAAAAAACAACGGTGGGTTTGAAAGGAATGTAAAGAACAAGAACGAGTTTAAGTTTTAAAAGTTTCCAAAAAGCGAGGAGAATCCTACAAGAACCACGAAAGAACTTTGTAAAGGAGAAACAAAATACCGATCTTTAAAGGGAAAAAAAGAAAAAAATTTGTGAAGCTAGACTTGCAAAGTTAACAAAAGCTATCAAGAAACCCAAATTATTCGGAAAACAATGAATTATAAACAGAAAAAAAGTTTTTAATGACTTGGATCAAACAGGCAGGATAACTTTTAAGGTATCAAAGACTTTGGGTAAAATAGATAACGGGTGGAGAAAAAGTTTATATTTTGAGAAAAAGATCAAAAAACATCAAGACCTCTCTTGAGATGTATAACAAAGGAGGAAAATTTTAGAATAGCATCAGAAACTTTAAAATGTGGAAAGAGTGCTGGCCCGACAAATTTGGAGTGAAATGCTAAAAACTGCGCTGACAGTATCATTGTTTTTCTTAAACTTTGTTCAACGACTTTTTATTGGTTATTTTCCAAAGGAGTGGCCAATCTTTAATTTTTCGATTTTCAAAAAGGGGATGCCAATAATCCAGACAATACGAGGGGTAGCCTTGACTAGTTTGGGTTTAAAGTTTACTTCCATTTTAAAAAAAAAGATTAGTGCATGGCCCAATGGGAAGAAAAAAAAATTTGAAAGCGGCAGGGTTTTTGAAAAAATTATAGTACTATGGACACAATTTCCTTTTAGCCTGGCTCAAAATATTTTTAAGTAACAGAAAATTTAATTGCTTTATTGACTTCAAGAAGGGCCTTTGAACAGTTAATAAAATATTTTATGGATAACAAAAAAAAGTCTGGTGTTTAAAGGGAAGTTGTTAGGTCTTAAAAGGAATTTTTAAATTCATTTAGTTGTGTTAGAGACAAAAAATTTTTTACCTTTTTTTTTTCCTTTTTCCACAAGGCGTGAAGCAGGGGTGTTTTTTGATCCCCTAATGTTTCCTTTTTTATTTAAAGAACTGCGCGTGAAATAAAAAAGAAGGGAAGACATGAAACATTAATACCCGAGCTGCGAATCTTCCTTTTTATTTGCGGGGCGATTTAAACCCTTTTTTTAGACACGGGGGGGATTACGAATCAGTTTAAAAGCATTAAAAAAAAAAAAACAGACAGCTTGAGTTTTTAAATTAAAAAAATAAAAGCGAAGATTATGTTTTTGAAAGGGGGGGGTTTCTAGCAGCTCGGGAAAAATGGTGGTTGGGGAAATTTGAAGGTTTGGGAACCAAAGTTATAAATACTTGGTTTATTTTTTACAACAAAATTAAAAATGGTAAGGAATGGTTAGATATGTGTAGAAAAGGAAAAAAAAGGGGGTGATTTTAAAAACTGAGATCATAAGGGAAATTAAGATGTATTGACCCTCCTCTTTTGGGAAACTGTTTGTACCCAAGTGGAAACCAAAGCTAACTTTGGTTTCCGAAAAATTTGGGGCCCTTTTTGAGAATCAATCATGGAAAAATCACACACAGCAAAAAGGGTTTTGAATTCCCTATCATGGTTCAACAAAGGGGGTTTTGGAGAAACTGGAGGTACCCTCTGGATATGCAAAAATTAAAGTATCAGGTTTGGGTTTGTCTAGTTAAACTCCCTTTTCCAGGATTATAGGCAGGCTTGCAAGTTATTTTATCAACCGAAAGCGGAAGACTAAAACTGGGGTTTTTCAAGTTAAGAATTTCTTTTTCAATGGTTTGGTTTGTTTGGGAAAAACCGGGTCGAGGGCGACAAAAATTTTATTTGGAATTTAAAGAGCGTCGATTCTTCCCCAGCGGGTTTGGGGATTCCGAGAGGAAATAACGAAAAGAACTGGTTTTTACAGTTTAAAAGTGATTACAGCCTGAAAAAATATTTTTTAAAATTACACGGAAATGGGACAGGGGGCTCAATGGGGACGATTTTGTACCAGGAACTTGGTTTCCCACGCAACCAACTTGGAAAACTGAAACCCCAATGCTTTAGGTGCCAGTATCAAAGAAAATAAAAGAGAGGATGAATTCCACTTTTTCTTTTTTTGTAAAGAAAATTTAAAGATTACGAAGAAATATGTGTTTTTAAAAACACCCTTGCAAGGGGGGCGTAACTTAGTCGCTTTGTACAATCAGATAAAACAGAATTTAAGGTCCATGGGGAAAGTTTATTTCCGAAGAGTTAGTAGGGGGAAGAAAAAAATTGACTTGCAGCCTAAAATAAAACAAAACAAAAATTTTAAAGATAAAAAAAGTTAAAAAAAAAAAAAATGTAAAATAAGTATGGTGTTTTTCAGCGATTAATTTTTCCCCCGTTGGTTTGAAGGCTTGTGGTCCACTTTGATGTCTTAGGGCCAGGAGGTTGTTCAATTTTGGATTGTTTCTTTTGGAGTCTTTTTTTTGCCCCTTTTCCCTTTTTTTTTTGATGGGGGTTGATAGAAGACTGTATTCCCCCCCTGTCAAATAGCATGAACTTTCTGATGCATTAAAACTATCATTGTCATTTTCATTGTTCTCCTCTCTTCCCCTTCCCCTCGGGGGCGAAAAAACCTAAAAACCGTTTTCTGCGACCCCCTCCCTCTCACGCTCTCGCGCCCCGCTCCCTGATGCATGCGGGGGTGGTCGTGTGCGCGCGGCCCTGTTGTTGGTGGTCTATTTTGTTGTGTGTGTGGTCTGTGTATGTGTGTGTTGTTTGATTCCGGTTTTTGGGGTTTCCCGTGCTTTTAAACCCGTCGATAAACCCTTGACGAATGGTTCTCCCAAAAGTTTTGACATTCATTCAGGGGTTGTAAACAAGGACCAAATGTTTAAAGACTATCCATCACCCCCCCCCCCCCCCCCCCCCCCCCCCCCCCCCCCCCCCCCCCCCCCCCCCCCCGACATGGTTGGGCGCGACGCGGTGACTCAGGCCCCGGCTCCATTTGTCTGCTGGACTTTAAAACGGCTCCCCCATGGCTCAACTGACCGGGGGGGGGGGAGGGGGAGGGGGGGTGGAGAGAAGAGAGAGAGAGAAAAGAGGGGGAGAGAAAGGGGGAGGAGAGAGGGGGGGGGGGGGGGCCGGGGGCCATCGGCAAAGCATTAAGCCAAATTTTAAAGATCTCTATTCGGCCGGGGCCCCCTTTGGTCCCCCACTTTCGCGTGGGTCGGTCTTTCTTGGCCAAGTGAGGGAAACTCATTTCCCCCATTTTCCTCCCAGCAAAAGGTATAGCAGAACTTGATCGGTCCCCTGGTCGTGCCAGGAGAGTAAATTTTCTATTTAAAATGAGAAGGAAACTTTGGGGTGGGACGTTTTGGAAAAGGTTTTTCATGGAACCGCGATGCACGTGCGGGGTGGGTGGGTGGACGTAGGGCGTTTGTGCATGCTGACAAGACAGGGGGGCCGACACAATGGAGGGTTTCTCGCAACTATTATACAAAACAATACGCCACACAATCACTCCTGATTTAGTTTTGCAAAGGACGCGGTTGAGCAACAGGAAAACTCGGACGAACTGATTCTCTCTCTCTCCCTCTCTTCTCTCCCTTTTTGACACGTTTTGTAATCACTGTTTTCTTTGTCCCTTCCGCCTCCCTCCTTACCCCCGCCCACTCCATAGCCTCCCCCCCTCCCTTTTTCCTCTTTCGATCCCCTCTGTGTCTCCTATACTTTTAAAAGGCACACGATTACACTCAGGGTTATCTTCTCTGCACATTGATTTTTCTTACCGTTACCCCCCCAAAACAAGCAAAAAGAAAAAAAAACACACATTTAAAACCCCAAACCCTTTCAGAAATAAACAAATATCAATCAAATAGCCCGCCCCCCCCCTCCCCCCTTTTCCCAACCTTGTTGCCACTTCCCCACCCCCCCCCCCATTTTTTTCAAATCTCTAGAAAAAAAAAAGGTTAAAAAGAAAAAAAGCGGGGGGGGGGGGGGGGGGGGGGGGGGGGGAGGGGGGGGTTGGAACCGAGATCAAACCGGGGGTTTGATCTTCAGCCCGGCTCCCCAGGGGAACTTAGCACGGTATTTGTCAATCTATAATGAAATGTCGACGTGAGGTGTGTTTGACTCGCTTCGAAACCCCCCGTCACTTCCTCGTCAAGGGTTTCATCAAAATGTGATGGGAAACGACTTTTTAGCACAAAATGATTCATTCTTGGGGCACATTATAGTGAGTAAAATCACCAACCAAATGGGAAAAAGGGCGGGCGAAAATTGGATTTTTTTTTTTATTGGGGAACACATAGAATAATTTTTACAGCAGACAGACAGGCAGACAAACGACAGACGGGCGACAGACAGACAAGACGCGCTTTGAATAATGCTTTTAGTTTTTCAGCAACTTTTTTCCCCCCACGGCTTTTTTTTTGTTCCATTTTACTACCCCTTTCCCGGCTGCTTTGGGGGTGCTGTTGGGGGGGGCTATAATTGGCGCGATAAAAAAGTTTTATTTTTTTTTTTTTATTTTTTTAAATGTGGCTGAAAAATTGATTCTCCTCATTTTTTAACAAAGGCCCCCAAGGAAAGGGGAAAGGCGGGGGGGGGTTTCCCAAACAGACATATTTTAAATCAAAGGAACAGGCTATTTTGGGGCGCTTCCCGATGGCGCGAAAAAAGATAGAGTTATGGGTGGTGCAAGGCCTGAATTAACGCAATTAGGGCATGAGATTGAAGATTGCGATTTCATCGGGGGAAAATCGCCCCCCCCCCCCCCCCCCCCCCAAAAAGGGAATAATTTGGGGGGATATCATTGAACATTAAAATGTTTTGCTCAAATTGGGGTAGGCCCCAAAACATTGCAGGGTGTATTGTTTTATGCCAGATTCTAATGGGTGGTTGTGGGCCCAAACCACAGCGACGTCGGATCAAAACAAGGCAAGCCAACTTGTCAGAGAAGACACTGCACTGCGGCGGGGTCACTTCAGGGTGGCTGTTCGGGGGGGGGCCGCTAAGATTCAACGTTCGCTGGACCCACTCGCCCCCAAACACTCCACTGAGGAAACCATTGCTTTGTGTGCGGCACGTGAATAAACGCTTTCCCCCGCTAAGAATCCGAAAAAAACCAGGGCCACAAAAGATCATGAATTTGGTTTTTCCCTCCCCTTGGTGGGCCCCAGCCAGTTATTCATTTCAGAAGAGGGGGGTTAAAAAAAAGCTCCCCGGGCAATGAATATTAACCGGGGGGGGTTTTATTTTTGGTTAACAGAGAAAAAGAGGGCTAATTAAAAAGTTTTTCTTTCTTCCTTTTCTCCCAAAAAATTGCATTTCATCTCGTTCCGGGGAAGGGAAATGGGTTAAAACTCTGCACTGGCTGGTTTTTCTCTATTCTCGTATCGTCTCTGTTCTCTCTCTTTTTTTCGTCTCTCTCTCTCCTCCTTTTCCCCCCTCCCTCCCCCCCATCCCCCTTTCTCTCTCTGTGCCCCTCGCCATGCACATTTCTCTAATACGTTTGAGAAGTAAATGCGTGGACGGAAGGCTGTGTGTTGGTGTGGGTGTGTGTGTGTGTGTGTGTGCGTGCGTGCGTGCTGCGGGGGGCGTGCGGCTGCGTGCGTGCGTGCGTCGTGCATGTTTGTTGGGGTTTTTGGTTGGTGTTGTGTGTGGGGGTGGGTTTTGTTTTTTGTGTGTGTGGTGTGTGGGGAAGGAGATAAGGGGGATAGGGATGTTGAAAAGGGACAAATTTTTTGGAAAAGGTTTTCACTTCTGTTATTTCTGTGTTTGTTTCTGCCCCGAAAGTATGAAGAAATTTTGTTTGGCACTAGACGTTCCAGTCTTTGGGTTTTCGGCAGTTTCTACTTTCGTATGCGCGCGCCGCGCGCGCGCGCGCGTGTGTTGTGTGGGTGTGTGTTGTGTGTGTGTGTGTGTGTGTGTGTGCGTGCGTGCGGCGGCGTGCGTGTTTCTGCGTGCGTGGTGCGTGTGGTGTGTGTGTGTGTGTTGGGTTTGTTGTGTGTGTGTGGTGTGTGGTGGTTTTGGGGGTTGGTTTGGGTGCCCGCGCCGGGGGCGTTTTGCGCCTTCCCCCCAATTGCTTTTTTTTGATGGCTCCCCCGGGTGGGTAAAGGTTTGAATAAAAAGAGCAGACTTGCTGTATTTATTAGCAAAAAAAAATAACTAGTTTTGTTCTGTCTGTCTGTCGCTCTTTTGTTGCTGCCCACTTTGTTGTTGTCTTCTCTTTCGCGAGCGCGGCGGTGCGCGCTGTGTGTGTGGTTGTGGGTTGTGTGTGTGTGTGTGTGTGGTGTTGGGGTGTGTACATAATACAAATTCCAGGGCCCCCCCCCGCCCCCCCCCTCCCCCCCCCCCCCCAAAAAGACGAGACACAGGTTACCCCTGAGTCACCTGGTAATTAAAAAATGTAACCCATGACTGTGACAAGCTCTGCCACACCCCCTCCTTCCCATTAATGAATGGACGTGAGGGTTTGTAAATGTTAGCACTGTCTCTCTTACGTCTTTTTCCCTTAAAATTTATATAAAAAATCGGATGCCGACCTCTTTCGGGTAAATTTAAATGTACCGATGGGGTGTAAATGCAGTTCGTTAAACCCCCCCCCTTCCCTTTTTTTTGACAGTACTGATGGATATGGCGCTGTAACTGAATTTTTCCCCACCCCCCCCAGTGGTGTTGACATGTAACTGGTGAGTAGTGAATTTTGTGACGGATATTCCCTCCTGCGGTGTTGACAGTCGGGCGGGTTGTGGTGTTGACATGTACCGGCGGGGGAGATTTGCTGTGCAGGGAAACACCCGGGTAGTTGACATTTTCATGGGGGGTTTTGTGTTGTTGGGCGTACGCTGGCGGGTATGTGGTGTTTACATGTAGCTGGCGGGTAGATTTGCTGTACCAGGAACCCCCTTCCTGGTGTTGACATGTCCTGGGGGGAGTGGTGTTGACATGTACACTGGCGGGGGTTTTTTTGCTGTGCAGGTCCCCTCTGGGTTTTTTTGACAGTACACTGGCGGGAGTGTCACCGTGACAGGAAACCCCATCCCGTAGTGTTGACTTCCAGGGAGTATTGATTACCGTGACAGGATACCTCATCCTGTAGTGTTGACATGTACACTGGTGAGAGTGATTACCGTGACAGGATACCTCATCCTGTAGTGTTGACATGTACACTGGCGGGTATGTGATCACAGTGACAGGATACCTCATCCTATAGTGTTGACATGTACACTGGTGAGTATGTGATTACCGTGACAGATACCTCATCTGTAGTGTTGACATGTACACTGGTGAGAATGTGATTACTGTGACAGGATACCTCATCCTGTGGTGTTGCATGTACCATGGTGAGTATGTGATTACTGTGACAGGATGCCTCATCCTGTAGTGTTGACATGTACACTGGTGAGTATGTGATTACTGTGACAGGATACCCCATCCTGTAGTGTGACATGACACTGGTGAGTACGTGATTACTGTGACAGATACCTCATCCTGTGGTGTTAACATGTACACTGGTGAGTATGTGATTGCTGTGACAGGATACCTCATCCTGTGGTGTTGACATGTACACTGGTGAGTAGTGTGATTACTGTGACAGGATAACCCCATCCTGTGGTGTTGACATGTACATGGTGAGTACGTGATTACTGTGACAGGATACCCACCTGTGGTGTTGACATGTACACTGGTGAGTATGTGATTTGCTGTGACAGGATACTCATCCTGTGGTGTTGACATGTACACTGGTGAGTATGTGATTACTGTGACGGGATATCTCATCCTGTGGTGTTTGACATGTACACTGGTGAGTTGTGATTACTGTGACAGGATACCCCATCCTGTGTGTTGACATGTACACTGGTGAGTATGTGATTACTGTGACAGGATACCCCATCCTGTAGTGTTGGACATGTACACTGGTGAGTTGTGATTACTGTGACAGGATACCTCATCCTGTGTGTTAACATGTACACTGGTGAGTACGTGATTACTGTGACAGGATACCTCCATCCTGTAGTGTTGACATGTATACTGGTGAGTACGTGATTACTGTGACAGGATACCTCATCCTGTGTGTTGACATGTACACTGGTGAGTATGTGATTACTGTGACGGATACCTCATCCTGTAGTGTTGACATGTACACTGGTGAGTATGTGATTACTGTGACAGGATACCCATCCTGTGTTGTTGACATGTACACTGGTGAGTATGTGATACTGTGACGGGATACCTCATCCTGTATGTTGACATGTACACTGGTGAGTATGTGATTACTGTGACAGGGTGCCTCATCCTGTAGTGTTGACATGTACACTGGTGGTATGTGATTACTGTGACAGGATGCCTCATCCTGTAGTGTTGACATGTACACTGGTGAGTTTTGTGATTACTGTGACAGGATACCCCATCCTGTAGTGTTGACATGTACACTGGTGAGTATGTGATTACTGTGACAGGATCCTCATCCTGTAGTGTTGACATGACATGGGAGTATGTGATTACTGTGACGGTTTACTCATCCTGTAGTTGACATGTACCCCTGGTGAGTATGTGATTACGTGACAGGATGCCCCATCCTGTAGTGTTTGACATGTACACTGGTAGAAATGTGATTACTGTACAGGAAAACCTCATCCTGTAGTGTTTACATGTACACTGTGAGTTGTATTACTGTGAGGGATACCTCATCCTGTAGTGTTAACATGTAACTGGTGATATGTGATTACGTGACGGATCCCACTGATGA
>JAFLJL010003099.1:98855-114031 GCA_018398815.1 Conus ventricosus | reverse complement strand
TTTTTTTTGGGGATCCAGTGTTATGTTAAGTGTTCACTACCTTTTTGTTTCTTGGTGATTTTTAAGTTGTGGTTTTGGAAGATTTTCATGTTCTTTCTTTTGTTTTCGATGGTTTTCTGGGTTGTTTGTTAGTGCAGCAAGGCCATCGTTCTGTACAGCCCGACTTGTTTTCCGAGTTTTTTCTTGTATGTTGGACAGCATGAATAGTCCGACAGTTCACATGTTTCTGCCCCATCATATAAACCCCATGGTTACGTCAAATGTTGAGTTTCTGTTGGTTTTCTGACCCGGGTTTCATTTCTGCTGTGTAGTAATGTTTTCTTGGTGTGGAGAATGATTTCCATTTCTGACCCTGTTATGTCTGTGTGGTTCTGGCAAATTTCAGGGCTTTGGAGGTAGTTCCTCATTATGGATGGGAAAAAGTCTACTATGTCAAATGTGATAATACTTTTATTACTTTGTTTATTGAGTTTTTTGAACCATTGGATAATTCGTATGTGTTCTTCCAGAGGTTGAAATCAGAGTTTGATTTTATGTCCTTTGTTATTTTTTCCAGAATTTTCTGTTATTTTGCCTAATTCAGATTTCGATGGGTTTTTGTCTGCATGTTGGATTGTTATAAAAGTTGGGTTTGTGGTCTTTGAGTGTTATGAAAGCTTCTTTTGTTGCTGTCGCTTCTATCCTGTCACTTAGGTCTATGCGCTCTGCAAGTTCTTTATTTTTAGTGCGGATACTGTCATGTTATTTTTGTCAGCTTTTTTGTAGTTTTTCTGGATGTTTTTGTCAAGGAGTTGAGAATTTCCCTTTTGGGTTTCCCATTTTGTAGTAATTGCTAGTTTGGTCAGCCTTCAAAAATATTTTTTTGTCTTTTTGTACTTGTTTTATTTGGTTTTTTAATGTTTTTTGGAAATCGTTGTTAGATTTTTTGAATTCAATATTGGTTTTCATTCTTTTCATTTGATCTTCAAAGGGGTTTCATATCGTCTATGACTGGTGGTGATCGCCATGATTTGAATTGTAGGTGTTTTTGTCCTCTTTTTTTGATTCGGGTTCAGGAAAAAGAATGCTTTCCATCTCATATTGGTACGAACCTTTTCGGTTTGTTCTATTATCTTTTTAGTAGAATTGTGGGTTTGAGACGGTATGTTTTTTGTTGACTGCCTAAAATTGATTTCCCCATTTTAAAATCTTTCGGGCCACAGTGATCAACGTGGGAGCATCAAAAATGAATATAACCCAAAAAGCCCAAAATGATTTTAAAGTGCTCGACCCTTGGGGAGCAACATTTGTCAATGATGTTAAAAAGGAAGGTTAAAATCAAGGTTAAACTCGACAAAATTTGTTTTAGCGGCGTTGCGCTGTCTTTAGGATGGTTTTGTTTGCCCACCGCCCATGTTATATAGGTGTGGGCTCACGTTTGCGGTTGTTTGCACGTGGGGTTGGCTGCACGTGTTTTTGGGGCTTTCGGTTTTTGTTTTGGATGTGTTCATAACAACGATTTCCATTTATGCCGCAGTTGTTTACTATTTCTGTTTTTTGGTGTTTAAAGTTGCTAAGGTGGTTTGCATAGTATTAACCTTTTTCAGTTAAACATAGGTTGCACCTTTTTGAAACATTGCTGTATGGTGATGCTCTTTTTATGATTTTCCAGGATATATTGTAGCTTGTTTTTGCGTCTTTAAGTTTCCAGATATATTTGCTCAGTTCTGTTTGGTTTTTATATTTTTCTTTATTGAATGACTGTTTGTGGTTTGCATATCTGGTTTTGAAGTGGTTTTCAGGGATCCCTATGTTTGTTTCTTTATCATTTTATGATGTTACAGGAGCACTGGTATACAATGTTGTTGTGGTGGACATTTTATTTATGTTTTAGTGGGCACTGCTCCTTTCTCGTGCAATTGCAAGATTTCCTTTCTTCACCCTTCTTTGCTGTGTTGAATTTTCATTTTTTTGGATGCGTCAATAAGGTTTTTGAGGTTGCGGCATACATGAGTACGATAGTTTGACAGTTTTTCTAGTTGAATTTTTTGAGACAGTTTTGTGCTCTTTTGGAAATGAAGTTGTAGGATTTTGAAGAATTCTTTACCATATTGTTTGTTTTGAGTTTCCCGTCGCTATGGGGGGTTATTCCCAGATGATTTTTCTTTTCCTAATTTTTCTTGCTTTCTATTTGTGTGTTGTTCACGGGTTGTATTTGTAGTTTGTAATTGTATTCCACTGGTTTGTAGTGCCTCCTGGTATTCCCACTGCGCATTGTTTGACCACTCTCTCATTGCATGACAGGTTTGATAGTTTCTTGTTTATGCCATGGGGTATGGTCTTTAATAAGATGGTGGATGGTCTTTTGGTGTGTACATAAAGAGGTGTATCAGTTGGGTTTTTGTATGTTCCTAGAATATGGTTGTGAGATCCAGTGTTATGTTCTAAGTAGTTCACTACCTTTTTGTTTGCTTCAATGGTGATCTTTATGGTTGTGGTCTTTGGAAGATTTTGGCATAGTTCTTTCTTATTGTTTTCGATGGTTCTTGGGTTGTTTCGTTAGTGCTGCACAGGCCAATCGTTCTGTACAGTCGACTTGTTGTCGAGTTTTTTCTGTGGATGTGGGACAGCATGAATAGTCCAACAGTTAATTGTTTTCTGACCACCATCATATGAACCCATGGTTACGACGAATGTTGAGTTTCTGTTGGTTTGCCCTGATCCCCGGTTTCTTTTTGCTGGTAGTTAAAACATTTACTACACAGCAGAAATGAAACCTGGATCAGGAATAAACAACAGAAAACTAACATTCGACGGAACCATGGAGTTCATATGCATGGTTGCAGTAACATGCTGAACTGGTTGGACTATTCATGCTGTCCAACATCAAGAAAAAACTCGGAAAACAAGTCGGACTGTACTCAGAGAGATGGCCTTGCCTGCCACTAACAAACAACCCTAGAACCATACGAAATCAAGAAGAAAGAACTATGCAACTCTTCCAAAACCACAACTTAAAGATCACCATTGAAGCAAACAAAAAAAGGTAGTGAAACTACTTAGACATAACACTGGATCTCAAAACCATATATATAAAACCATTTACAACCGAAACCCAAGTTACACATCTTTATGTACACACCTCAAGAAACCACTCCACCATCTGTATTAAAGACCATTACCCCATGGCATAAAACAAGAGACTATCAACCTGTCAGGCAATGAGAGAGTGTCAAACAATGCAGCAGTGGAATACCAGGAGCGACTACAACAAGGGATACAATTACAAACTACAATACAACACCGGACAACAACACAAATAAAAGCAAGAAAAATAGCAGAAAAGAATAAACTCATATGTATAACCCCCCATACGTCCGGGAATACTCAAAACAAACTTAGGGAAAGAATTCTTCAAATTCCTAGGCAACTTCAGTAGTTTTCCAAAAAGAGACAAACTGTTCCAAAATATTAACAAAACACTGGCAACTATCGTACTCATGTATGCCCAACCTCAAAAACCTGACTTGACGCATCCAATAAAAATGAAAATAAACTCAGCAAAGAAGGGTTGACAGAAAGGAAATCTTGCAATTGCACGAGAAGGAGCAGTGCCCACTAACTCAATAATGCTCATCACAACAACATTGCTATTAACAGGAGTACTGTAACATAAGAAAAGGATAAAGAAACATACATGGGATCACTGACAAACACTTTCAAAACCAGATATGAAACCACAATAACTTTCTTCAATAAGAAATATAAAAACCAATCAGAAAATGACGCTCAATTATATATGGAAACGTAAGACGCAAAACAAGCACAATATATCCTGGAAAATCATAAAAAGTGCATCACATACAGCATTGTTTTCAAAAAGGTTCAATGCAACCTATGTTAATCCGAAAATGGTTAATAATATGCCAAACCACCACTTAGCAACTTTAAACACCAAAACAGAAAATAGGTAACACTGCTGGCATAAATGGAAACGTTGTTAGTGAACACATCCAAAACAAAAACCTGAAAGCCCCAAAAAAACACGCTGCAGCCATACCGCACGTGCTATCAACGCAAACGTGAGCCCAAACGCTATATAACATCGGCGGTGGGCAAACAAAAATCTCATCATGATGATAGCGCAACGCCGCTAGATAACAAACTTGGTCGGAGTTTTAACCTTGAGTTTTAACCTTCCTTTTTTAACATCATCTGACAAATGTTGCTCACCAACGGGGTCGCAGCACTTTTAAATTCATTTAGGCTCTTTGATTATATTCATCTATATTATTTTACTATATATACTATATTCTATTTATTCTTGTTTTTTACCTATTATATATATATTTATTTTATATATATATTACTACTTCAAGCACGCCATAAGCGGCACACGACACACATTTTATTATAATGTATCTCATTATTCTGGCGATGATGGTTCCAACGTCGACCCTCTTTAGACGCATGTCCGACGACGAGCGTCAGACGAGGACGAAGACGACCGAAGAGATGAAGACGACGACTACAGCGTCATGTCCGACTCAAGACTTACTGAACTTTCATTGAGTGGCTCAAAAAATCACTACCACTCTCACGTTCGTCTCTCGCCGGACGAAAAGGCGACAGTTCTCACACAGGAGGCTGTGGCTCACACGCAATCACAAGAAACGCAGCCGGCCTAGCAATACAGGTTCGATGGTTCAAAAACTTAGGGAGCGGCGCTCTGGATTGGCCTTCGCAAGCGGCGTCTCCAGCCCAACTGGCCTCAGTGGTAGGCGGTCCCGCGCGCTAGTGGCAGGCCGGGGTAGTTGTCGGCATCAGGCAGGCTCTCGACACCGACACCAGGGTGGAGAACAAGGGGTAGGACACACGATACGGCCCGAACTCTCGAAAACGGCAAGCCAGTCCCATACACCTCTGGGTAAACTCTCTACCTGGGGAAAACTGATTAATACTTGATTATCTGGCTTCTATTATTACAATCCGGGACTACATTCATTATTCATCAGCCAATTACATTCCAATAGAATAGGGGATAAACATCAGCATATTCTTCTTCAACAATAACAGCATTCTCTTTTCTGGAATCAAATCACTCACTACAGGAAAGGCATTTCAATATTAACTTTCACTGAATATAGTTTTCCAAATTGGGGAAAGGATTTCCACCTAGCCCTCTTCAATAAACCCTACATGAATACAATCATTGCCACAATCATTGGTGTACTTTTCATTAAATATAAATGTAACTTCAAAAAAGTTGTTCATTTCTTTTTTCTTGTAAAACGACAAGATATGTTCATTTCATTTTATTTAATCATCAGATTTTAAAATGTATCTTGTTCAAAAAAGATTCTTACTACTTCAAAAATGTATGGGAAAGATTTCCACAACACTCTTGTTTACCAACCACACAATTATCCAATGTTCATATCAGAGTGAGTTAAAATTCTCTTCCACATCAAAAATCAAAACTGCATATATCGTCTAGGTCGCACACTTTGGGTGCTTGAGCTTATTATCCATAGCATCAAAACTCTCCCTCTTCTCGCAAACCACATTGGAATAAGTAACATCTTCTTTTCTCATGAAGTTCATTAACTAAGTTAAGTCACAGAATAAACAAAATCTTTTTTCTTTTTTTTTGAAGACCACTTCCTTTATCACTCTCTTCAGCTTTTCATGTTTTCGAAATAATTTCGTTTTTGCTACACTATCAAGTCATAGGATACAGAACACAAATCTAATATACTTTTATTTTCTAAACAAAACCTTCACAGTGCGACTGAGGAAGTTTCACGTCGCTCCTAATCGCGAATCGGTTTCGGTTTGCTAATAATTAAAAATTGAATCATAAATACCTAGATGACACCAATACAGATTGGAGTCCCTCTTCGGCTTCTGGGTAGTTGCGTTGCCGGAACTCACTGCAGAGAATGCCTAACGGTTATGCTCATCCGGCTTTAACAGTGCGAACGGTGAGCAGCAGTCAGGTTATAATTTTACAACCAGCTTCCGCGGTACAACGACTTCACCTTCCGGTAATCCACGGTTGCTGAAACATTTGTGAATGGTAAGGGTAACGGTCCGTCACATTCCTGAAGAACCGACACACGAAGAGTGAACAAAACCTAAAGCCCGCAACCACATTACCGTCTCAGTGCTGTATGCTAGTTGCTTTGACACGGCAGTGTTAGGGGCTCTTAATGGTTTCTGACAGAGGTCATAAACATACATCCACTGATGGCTTCCTCCTGCACGGCCGCCTGGACATAGCCACTCCTCCGGTACTCTCTGATTATGGGCTCTAATGAAGAGTTATTTAAATTAGTAGAATCAGCAGAAGAAGAAGGAGAGAAAATTGTAATTAGCAGCAGTTATAGTTGGTTGTACTACATAGTATTAAAAACAGATTTTTGGCTGCTGTTACAAACATTTCTAATATTTCGTAAACGTGCACGCGTGCGCGCACAGTGTATGTGTGTGTCTGCGTGCTGTGCGTGCGTGCGTGCGTGCGTACATGTGTGTGTGTGCTGTGTGTTGTGTGTGTGTGTGTGTGTGTGTGTGTGTGTGTGTGGAATTGGTTTGTTTCAATTATGGTTTATCCATTCCCATTCTCACACAACACTCGCGCACACACTAGCTTCTCGTACAAGGGACGATATTAGTAATTCAAATTAATCCTTACTTGAAATCTTCTTGCAAGATCATCACTGGTCCACCACGTTACTACGGATGGTCGTGAGCAGGGGTTGGAATTTGGAAGTAATCTCAATCACGATTAAAACATGAACAAACGATCGAAATTCGAGGATCGCCGATTAAAACTTGTATTGAAAATTATCAAAGGACGTTCGCACCTTCATTAATCACATATATGCAGCCTACGAAATACTTGAGACTTCAACAATCTTTCTATGTAGGTCATCCTCTCTCTCTCTCTCTCTCTCGGCCGCCGACCTGTTCGGACGTTTTCACTTCGATGTGTAGTGGATATCAGATTCTGTACGTGAAATTCAGGTACTTCATTGTGCGTAATTTTACCGAGAGGTGTGTGTGTTTGCTTTCACGATGTGCATGTAAAGAAAAATCCTGTGCTTCCTGGAGGTGGTGTTGGTTTTTCTAGGGATTTCTACATGTGTGAAATCATCATCTTAGAACGCTCTCCAGTGCTGTGCTAGGCCGCCGACCAAGATGGACCAGTGTCATTCATGTGCCATGGGCTCAGATGTTGATACGCTAATTCCTTGACCTCCAATTCCCCCCCCCCCCCTTGGTGTGACCAGAAAAGTGGCCCCATTTGTGGCGTAGTTGGTTTTCCCGCATAGGAAAGATCCCGTGGCTGTTGAGACAGACGTGAAGGGAAGTGGGTGTGGTGTTAATCATGTTGCGTGCAGTGTCCGCGAAAAGCCTCTCTTCCCAAGGACAAGTTGTGGCGGGTGGTGCTGTGACGGCTATAACGCCTTGGCACTCACTGCAGCGACCAGCATTTTGTGTGTTGCCCTGTGTAAATCTGTAAAGGTGAGTTTCTGTTTTCCTTTTCTTCGATGGACAAATAACACAAATCAATACCACAAATAATGCACATATATAAGATCAAAAAGGCCTCTCACAACGCGCTACATGATGCCTTAACATTTCACCAACGAGACAATTAAACAACACCAGATGACTCCTGCCAAGTGACGTTAGATTTCTCCCAAAACCCCCGGAATAATTTAACCTGCCTGTAGGGAGATTTTGTACTGTGGTGAAGGTACTGTAGTAATATCGGCCTTTCATCCACCTCTAGTGTATTGAAAGATTACAAACAAAAATAGCTAAAAGGCTTTTGGATTGACGGCCCGAGCGTTTTGGAACACACACGGCAAAACCTTCAAACTATCTACTCAAGATAAAATGATTGAAATCAAAACACACAAAGAAGGGTGAAGAAAGAAATCTGCAATTGCACAGAAAGGAGCAGTGCCCACTAAACAATAAATGTCTCCACAACAACATTGTATACCAGGCTACTGTAACATCAGAAAATGATAAAGAAACATACATGGGGATCACTGAAAACCACTTCAAAACCAGATATGCAAACCACAAACAGTCATTCAATAAAGAAAAATATAAAAACCAAACAGAACTGAGCAAATATATCTGGAAACTTAAAGACCAAAAACAAGCTACAATATATCCTGGAAAATCATAAAAAGAGCATCACCATACAGCAATGTTTCAAAAAGGTGCAACCTATGTTTAACTGAAAAATGGTTAATACTATGCAAACCACACTTAGCAACTTTAAACACCAAAACAGAAATAGTAAACAACTGCAGGCATAAATGGAAATCGTTGTTAGTGAACACATCCAAAACAAAAACCTGAAAGCCCCAAAAAACACGTGCAGCCAACCCGCACGTGCAAAACAACCGCAAACGTGAGCCCACACGCAAATATAACATCGGCGGTGGGCAAACAAAAATCATCCTGATGACAGCGCAACGCCGCTAGAAACAAATTTGTCGAGTTTTAACCTTGAGTTTTTAACCTTCCTTTTTAACATCATTGACAAATGTTGCTCCCCAAGGGGGTCGAGCACTTTTAAAATAAATTTAGGCTCTTTGATTATATTCATCTATATATATATATATTATATATATATAATATATATATATATAAATATATATATATATATATATATATTACTACTTCAAGCACGCCAAACAGGGCACACGACACACAATATATTATATGTATCTATCTACTGGCGCTGCTGGTTCCAACGACGACGTAGACGATGACGACGACGAGCGACGACGAGGACGAAGACGACGAAGATGATGAAGACGACGACTACAGCGTCAAGTCCGACACAAGACTTACAGAACTTCAGTGCTGTGGCCCCAAAAAATCACTACCACACTCACGTCGTCTCTGCCGACGACAAGGCGACAGTCTCACACAGGAGCTGTGGCTCACACGCAATCACAGAACGCAGCGAGGGCCTAGCCAACAGGTCGCTGGTTCAAAACTCGGGAGCGGCGCTCTGGCTTGGCAGCAGCGGCGTCTCCAGCCCAACTGGCTCAGTGGTAGTCGGTCCCCGCGCGCAGTGGCAGGCAGGGGTAGTTGTCGGCACTCAGCCAGCCCTCTCGACACCGACACAGGGGGAAAGAACAAGGGGGAACACAGCTACGGCCCCGACTCTCAGAAAACGGCAGCCAGTCCCCTACAGTCCAGGGTACACTTCTACCTGGGGAAAACTGATTAACTACCTTGATTATCATGGCTACTATTCATTACAATCACGACTACATTCATATTCATTAGCCACATTACATTCCACTAGAATATGGGATAAACATCAGCATATTCTTTCTTCAACAATACAGCATTCTCTTTTCTGGAATCATAACACTACACAGGAAAGGATTTCAATATAAACCTTTCAGAATCTAGTTTTCCCAAATTGGGGAAAGGATTTCCACCTAGACCCTCTTCAATAAACCATGAATACAATCATTGCACACAATCAATGGTTACTTTTCTTTAAAACTATAAATGTCACTTCAAAATGTTCATTTCTTTTTCTTGTAACACGACAAAAAATGTTCATTTCATTTATATAATCATCAGATTTTAAAAGGTATCTTTTTCAAAAGATTCATCTACTTCAAAATATGTAAGGAAAGATTTCCACAACACTCTTGTTTACCAACACACAATTATCCAATGTTCATATCAAGAGTGAGTTAAAAATACTCACCACATCAAAAATCAAAACAGCATATATAGTCAATGTCGCACACTTTGGGGAGCTTTTTAAATCCATAGCATCAAAACTCTCCCTCTCTCGCAAACCACATTGGAATAATTAACATCTTCTTTTCATCATGAAGTTCATAACTAGTTAAGTCACAGAATAAACAAAATCTTTTCTTTTTTTTTGAAGACCACTTCCTTTAACACTCTCTTCATCTTTTCCCTGTTTTCCGAAATAATTTCGTTTTGCTACCCTATCAGTCATAGGATAACAGAACACAACAAATACTTTTCTTTTCTAAACAAAACCTTCACAGTGCGCTGAGGAAGTTTCAGTCGCTCCTAAACGGGAATACGGTTTCGGTTGCTAATAAATAAACATTGAATCATAAATACCCGACTGCCACCAAAACAGATTGGAGTCCCTCTTCGGCTTCTGGGTATTGCGTTGCCGGAATCACTGCAGAGACTGCCTAACCGGTTCTGCTCACCCGGCTTTTAAAAGTGCGCAGGTGAGCAGCAGTCAGGGATACTTTTCAACCAGCTTCCGGACGACTACCTTCCGTAATCACGGTTGCATGAAAATTTGTGACCCGGACGGGAAACGGGCCGTCCACATTCCTGAAGAACCGAAACCACGAGAGTGAACAAACCTAAAGCCCGCAACACATTACCGTCTCCAGTGCTGTAATGCAGTTGTTTGACACGGCAGTGACGGGGCTTAATGGTTTTCTGACAGAGGTCTAAACAACATCCACTGCTGGCTTCCTCCTGCACGGCCGCTGGACAAGCCACGCTCGGTACTCTCTGAATATGGGCTCTAATGAAGAGTTATTTAAATTAGTAGCATCAGCAGAAGAAGAAGGAGAAAAAATTGTAATAGCAGCAGTTATAGTTGGTTGTACACATAGTATTAAAACAGATTTTTTGGGTGCTGTACAAACATTCTAATATTTAGTAAACGTGCACGCGTGCGCGCACGTGTATGTGTGTTCTGCGTGCGTGCGTGCGTGCGTGCGTGCGTACATAGTGTGTGTGTGTGTGTGTGTGTGTGTGTGTGTGTGTGTGTGTGTGTGTGTGGTGTGCATTTGTTTGTTTCATTTATTGTTTTAATCCCATCCCATTCTCACACACACACTCGCGCACACACTCTTTCTCCTTACAAGGGGCGCTATTAGTAAATCAAATTAATCACTTACTTGAATCTACTTGCAAAGATCTATCACAGGATCCACACGTTAACCTACTGGATGTGTGAGCAGGATGGAATTTGGAAGTAATTCAATCACGATTAAAACAAGAACAAACGATCGAAATTCGAGATCGCGATAAAAACTTGTATTGAAAATTATCAAAGACGTTCGCACCTTCCATACTCACCATATATGAGCCTACGAATACTTGAGACTTTAACAATCTTTCTATGTAGGTCATCCTCTCTCTCTCTCTCTCTCTCTCGACCGCCGACCTGTTCGGACGTT
This sequence comes from Conus ventricosus, assembly GCA_018398815.1. NCBI lineage: Eukaryota > Metazoa > Mollusca > Gastropoda > Neogastropoda > Conidae > Conus > Conus ventricosus. The sequence goes on along the minus strand of JAFLJL010003099.1, from coordinate 102,815 downwards.
TTCACTTCGCTGTGTAGTGGAATCAGATTCTGTACGTGAAATTCAGGTGCTCATGTGCGTAATTTTACAGAGATGTGTGTGTTTTGCTACACGATGTGCCTGTAAAGAAAAATCCTGTGTTGGAGGGTGGTGTTGGTTATTTCTAGGGATTCTACATGTGTAAAATCATATCTTAGAACCGCTCTCCAGTGCTGTGCTAGGCCGCCGACCAAGCTGGCCCATGTCATTCATGTGCCATGGGCTCCAGATGTTGATACGCTAATCCTCCGACCTCCACTTCCCCATGGTGTGACCAATAAAATGGCCCCATTTGTGGCGTAGTTGGTTTCCGCATAGGGAAAAGATCCCGTGGCTGTTGAGACAGAGTGAAGGGGAAGTGGGGGTGGTGTTAATCCTGTTGCGCTGCAGTGTCCCGGAAAAGCCTCTCTTCCCAAGACAAGATGTGGCGGTGTGCTGTGACGGCTAAACGCCATGGCACACACTGCAGCGACCAGCATTATGTGTGTTGCCTGTGTACATCTGTAAATGTGAGTTTCTGTTTTCTTTTCTTCGTTGGACAAATAACACAAATAATACCACAAATAATGCAAATAATACAGATCAAAAATGCCTCTCACAACGCGCTCCATGAATGCTAAACATTTCACCAACGAGACAATTAAACACACCAAAGACTCCTGCCAAGTGACGTTTGATTCTCCCAACCCGAACCTGCCTGTATGGAGATTTGTACTGTGTGAAAGGTACTGTCGTAAATATCGGCCATCATCCACCTCTAGTGTATTGAAAGAATACAACAAAAATAGCTAAAGTCTTTTGGATATGACGCCGAGCGTTTTGACCACACTGCCCAGTGAGTTATGGCATACATCCATACAAATTCTTCTTAACAGTGAACACAAATTTTTAACAATTCACGTCTGTTATACAACTGGAAAATCTTATTACATGGACATGTGTGTCAAGAGTGGGTTCAACAGGAGTTTGATAAACTAAAAGAAATCATGTCCCAATTATCTGCACCAGATGTTTCGACATTGTCAATTGCGGATGCCCTTGACAATGTCACAGACTCCTTTCCTCTGACTCCACGGGTCATCTGTGATGCACAGACAAATGAAGCTGTGGCAACATCTCTCAAGTCACGTGATTCCATCCCTCCACCCTCACTACCTCACCCCTCACTAACTCAGGATTCCCAATTGCCTGTCAGCTCCAACACGTCACACGCCACACTCCCTCCCTCTTCCACCCCAGACAGCATGGAATCGCCACCTGCATCCCTCCAGTCTCCAGCCATCGACAGTCCTTCATCCCCTGTTGACATTTCTCACTCCTCAGTCCCTTCCTCCACCCAGCAAAATACTGACCCCCCATCTCATCCTCCCACGCCCACCCAGTGCGTTTTAGAACAGCGTGTATTGTCACCCTCCCCCACCAGTACTGACCCTCTGTCTGCTACCCATTCTATCAACACACTGACCCCTCAGAGTGCCAGCTCTCAACATCTGATTTCTTTCACACTCTCTGAACTAGCAAGCATGGCCGTTATCACACACCTTCCAAAAACAACTTATCTCGGCCACACGCACTATATCCAACATGCAGCAAGACATACATACACTAAAAAATAAGTTTGAACACACATCCCACCAAGTTGAACGGAACACTCTAAACACGGGTAATATGGAAATTAGGGTGAAAAACTCCATAAAATCATTAAATTAAGATCTTTCACAACATATCAAACAAGTACAGGATGAACACACACACCTACAACGCCAGATGAACGATACCACAAGCAGACTGCAATCATTTAAAGACGGTCAAAACAACATCAATACTGAGAATAGGAAACAAGTGCATGCCCTCAAACGGATTAATCAAACACAACAACCAGACAACCAAACAGCCCAGACGCACAGTGACACTTCAACTACATCATCTACACTGCTTGAATATGCTGTGGAAACATCAAATACATACAGTGTGCTGTCAGATAGTTCTACAGAGCAAAACACTGGTTCCTCTGTTTCCATCAACAAAAGCTCCACACAACAAGAACAAACCACACGCAAAGACAATGACAGAAATCCCCACTGCCAGCAACAAACAGAATCCACATCTCCCACCTCCTCTAACTATCCTGTGACAAAAGACAATCCCAGAAACTTGTAACGTGCTGCTATTAGAAGACTGTGTTAAAGGGGGTAGATGAGAAGCAAATGTCAACACACCACTACAGGGTGAAAGATCTCTCTGTGCCTGGCCTGACAGTCCCATCACCTGTGTCAATGGCTGTCATCACGGCCCCCATCACCCCACACCCAACAGGTCACTTTCCATGCGGGGATCAACAGCTGTGACGAAAGGCCAGTGCCTGTAGCAGACTGAGTTGAGTTAATCCACCTACTCAGGCAAGTATTCCCCAGTGCTTCACTGCAGGCCTCCTCCATTCTTCCTCCCCTTGGCCAACACCCCCTTAAGGACATGGCGTCACGATCCACGGCCAATCTTCGGCTCTCCTGCCGTCAAGATGGGATCACTTAACAGATAACACCCCCTCCTTCCTCGCCAGATCTGGGGCGCCAAAGAAAGCCATGTACCGAGACAGACTACATCCCAGTTCCTATGGCTGCAAAGTCCTTGCCTCCAACATCTGTCCCACTAGTAACCACAAGACCCAACCCTCCAACTACATCAGGCCCACCACACACAGAGCAAGAAAGGACTGTCTTGCAACACAAGACGCCCCAGTGACCACTAACAGTCCCCCTACTTATGACTATGAAAGTGATTTCCTAGCGAACACTCCCCAAATCCCAACTCTCGCAGTATGTATAATATACTAGGTCGGCATCAACGCCCTACAAAGCAACTAACTCCATCTACAACCCCCACCCCCACCCCACCCACCCACCCCACATGCATTCATTTTCTTCCCCAGTGAACAGAAATGACAAACAGCAATGTAAAGAGTACAGAAACATGACCTGCACCTTCCACCCACATAACACATCACCCCCTTCCTTGTCCAAACCACACACAAGCAGCAACCAACACACCCCACCTCCAAACAGATCTCAGCTGCAACCTCACAACACATCTTGGCTATAATTTCCCAGCACAGCACAACTACCACACTCTAATACCCCACACAACCCACCAACTCCAGGCAATGCCCACCTTACACTTCCCAACACAACACTCGTAGTATATATATATATATATATATATATAATATAAATATATATATATATTATATATATATAAAATATATATATAAAAAAATCAGAGTTAAAAAGCCACTCAGAACATTAAAAGTGCTCAACCATGTAGGGAGCGACATACCAGTATTGAAACAGATCTCAGCTGCAACCTCACAACACATCTTGGCTATGTGTTGGTTGCTGCTTGTGTGTGGTTTGGACAAGGATAGGGAGAGAACAGGAAAAGGGCATTCTAACTCACTTGCTCCTCCACCAAGTTTTTGGGCGAAAGTGGCCTAAAAGCCGCCTTTCCCTGTTCTCTGACAAGTAAGACTTCAATAACCAAAAAATAACGACCCTACAAACAAACATACTGTGCAGGGTTATCGTTTCAATACTAATTTACTAAGTTTTCATAAGTAACGTAGGGGAAAGTAGCCGGGGCTGAACACGACCCATAGAGTAACGTAGGGGAAAAGCAGTTGTGGCTGAACGCGCCCATATACACGTGGCGTACTAGCTATCCGATTACTTCGCGGTGTGTTAATTACAGCGTGGGGTGTTAGCAGAGAGAGAGGCAAAGCCCGTTAAGGTCAAGTTGCCCTCCGTGTGGTGAAAGGGTTGCTTGTGGTTTAAATAATATTTCTATTTAGACACGGAGGAAAGCCAGTTTTGGAGCCATAGACAACGTGCGAATGCCAACACGCACACAACACTACATCAACCACTCACTGAACACATCAAAAACTCA
>JAFLJL010003099.1:53128-97855 GCA_018398815.1 Conus ventricosus | reverse complement strand
TACATGTTGTAAAATCAAAATCTTAGAACCGCTCTCCAGTGCTGTGCTAGGCCGCCGCCCAAGCTGGCCCAGTGTCATTCATGTGCCATGGGCTCCGATGTTGATACGCTAATCCTCCGACTCCACTTCCCCTGGTGTGACCAGATAAGTGGCCCATTTGTGGCGTAGTTGGTTTCCGCATGGGAAACGATCCCGTGGCTGTTGAGACAGAGTAAAAGGGAAGGGGGGTGTGGTTTTAAATTTCCTGTTGCGCTGCAGTGTCCGGAAAAGCCTCTCTTCCCAAGACAAGATGTGGCGGGTGTGCTGTGACGGCTAAACGCCATGGCCCCACACTGCAGCGACCAGCATTATGTGTGTTGCCTGTGTACATCTGAAAATGTGGTTCTGTTTTCTTTTCTTCGTTGGACAAAAAACACAAAAAATACCACAAATAATGCAAATATACAGATCAAAAATGCCTCTCACAACGCGCTCCATGAATGCAAAACATTTCACCAACGAGACAATTAAACACACCAAAGACTCCTGCCAAGTGACTTTGATTCTCCCAACCCAAAACCCTGCCTGTATGGAGATTTGTACTGTGTGAAAGGTACTGTCGTAAATATCGGCCATCATCCCCCTCTAGTGTATTGAAGAATACAAAAAAAATTAGCTAAAGTCTTTTGGATTGACGCCGAGCGTTTGACCACACTCCCCAGTGAGTTTTTGGCCCATACATCCATACAAATTCTTCTTAACAGTGAACACAAATTTTTAACAATTCACGTCTGTATACAACGGGAAAATCTTATTACAGGGACTGTGTGTCAAGAGGGGGTTTCAACAGGAGTTTGATAAACTAAAAGAAATCATGTCCCAATTATCTGCACCAGATGTTTCGACATTGTCAATTGCGGATGCCCTTGACAATGTCACAGACTCCTTTCCTCTGACTCCACGGGTCTCTGTGATGCACAGACAAATGAAGCTGTGGCAACATCTCTAAAGTCACGTGATTCCATCCCTCCCCCCTTTCACTACCTCACCCTCACTAACTCAGGATTCCCCAATTGCCTGTCCAGCTCCAACACGTCACACGCCCATCCCTCCCTCTTCCACCCAGACAGCATGGAATCGCCACCTGCATCCCTCCAGTCTCCAGCCATCGACAGTCCTTCATCCCCTGTTGACATTTCCACCCCCAGTCCCTTCCTCCCCCAGCAAAATACTGACCCCCCATCTCATCCTCCACGCCCCCCCAAGTGCGTTTTAGAACAGCGTGTATTGTCACCCTCCCCCCCAGTACTGACCCTCTGTCTGCTACCCATTCTTTCAACACAAATGACCCCTCAGAGTGCCCGCTCTCAACATCTGATTTCTTTCACACTCTCTGAACTAGCAAGCATGGCCGTTATCACACACCTTCCAAAAACAACTTATCTCGGCCACACGCACTATATCCAACATGCGCAAGACATAATTTCACTAAAAAATAAGTTTGAACACACTCCCACCAAGTTGAACGGACACTCTAAACACGGGTAATATGGAAATTAGGGTGAAAAACTCCATAAAATCATTAAATTAAGATCTTTCACAACATATCAAAAAAAGTACAGGATGAACACACACACCTACAACGCCAGATGAACGATACCACAAGCAGACTGCAATCATTTAAAGACGGTCAAAACAACATCAATACTGAGAATAGGAAACAAATGCATGCCCTCAAACGGATTAATCAAACACAACAACCAGACAACCAAACAGCCCAGACGCACAGTGACACTTCAACTTCATCATCTACACTGCTTGAATATGCTGTGGAACATCAAATACATACAGTGTGCTGTCAGATAGTTCTACAGAGCAAAACACTGGTTCCTCTGTTTCCATCAACAAAAGCTCCACACAACAAGAACAAACCACACGCAAAGACAATGACAGAAATCCCCACTGCCAGCAACAAACAGAATCCACATCTCCCACCTCCTCTAACTATCTGTGACAAAAGACAATCCCAGAAACTTGTAACGTGCTGCTATTAGAAGACTGTGTTAAAGGGGGTAGATGAGAGCAAATGTCCAACACACCACTACAGGGTGAAAGATCTCTCTGTGCCTGGCCTGACAGTCCATCACCTGTGTCAATGGCTGTCATCACGGCCCCCATCACCCCACACCCAACAGGTCACTTTCCATGCGGGATCAACAGCTGTGACGAAAGGCCAGTGCCTGTAGCAGACTGAGTGAGTTAATCCACCTACTCAGGCAAGTATTCCCCAGTGCTTCACTGCAGGCCTCCTCCATTCTTCTCCCTTGCCAACACCCCCTTAAGGACATGGCGTCACGATCCACGGCCAATCTTCGGCTCTCCTGCCGTCAAGATGGGATCACTTACACAGATAACACCCCTCCTTCCTCGCCAGATCTGGGGCGCAAAGAAAGCATGTACCGAGACAGACTACATCCCAGTTCTATGGCTGCAAAGTCCTTGCCTCCAACATCTGTCCCACTAGTAACCACAAGACCCAACCCTCCAACTACATCAGGCCCACCACACACAGAGCAAGAAAGGACTGTCTTGCAACACAAGACGCCCCAGTGACCACTAACAGTCCCCTACTTATGACTATGAAAGTGATTTCCTAGCGAACACTCCCCAAATCCCAACTCTCGCAGTATGTATAATATACTAGGTCGGCATCAACGCCCTACAAAGCAACTAACTCCATCTACAACCCCCCACCCCCACCCCACCCACCCACCCACATGCATTCATTTCTTCCCCAGTGAACAGAAATGACAAACCCCCCAATGTAAAAAGTCCGGGAAACATGCCTGCCCCTTCCACCCCAAATAACACTCACCCCCCCCCGCCAAAAAACCTTTTTAAAACAAAAGGGGCGCCCCAAACCCCACCCCCCCTCCATAAAGGGTTTTTCCTGCAAACCCCCCAAACCAAAATCTTGGCAAAATTTCCCCCGGGCCGGCACAACTACCCCACCAAAAACCCCTTTTCCAAAACCCCACCAACCCCCAAAACCCCACCCCCCAAACCCACATCTTTATTTCTAATAAAAATTTTTAAAAAAATTAAAATTCTAAAATTTTATAAATAAAAATTTTTAAAAAAAAACGGGAGAAAAAACCCCACTCAAACTTAAAAGTCCCCTAAAAACCAAAAGGGTAGGGGAACCCCACAACCCAGATTTTAAAAAACCCCACCCTGCAACCTCACCCCACATCATGGTATTTTTTTCTATTTTTTTAAAAAAAGAATCCAAAAAAATTCAAAAACCCCATTGATCCAGCCATTTTCAAAGGGGCCTTAAAAGGTTTTCCCCGGGTTTCTGCCCCAAAAACCAAAAACCCCAAAAAAATAAAACGAACCCTACCAAAAAAATCTTGGCAGGGTTTTCGTTTTTTTTTTAACAAGGAAAGAGAACCCAAAAGGGGAAAAGGGGTTTTAACCCACGGACCCAAATTTTTGGGGGGGGGAAAAATTTGGGAAAAAACCCCGCCCTTTAAAAAAGGCCCCCCCCCCCAAAATGGGCCCCTAAAAAACCTTTACTTCCCGGGGTTTTTAATTCGGTTTTCCCCAAAAAAAAGGGTTTTTCAAATTTTCCCTGTGGGGAAAAGGTTCCCGGGGTTAACAACCTTTTTAAGAACGGGGGGGGAAAGAAGCCAGTTTTGGGGAAAGCCCATATAAAACGGGGCGTATGGCCAAACCAAACACAAACCCCCCCCTTTTACAAGAAAGGAAAACCCCATTAAAAAAACCCCCTTAAAAGGGGAAAGAGGGGGAAAAAAAAAGGACAGGAAAAGGAGAAGCCAGGGGAGCCAGCCAGACGGGGGGGCAACAAACACCCACACCCCCACACCCCCCACACACACACAAACAAAAACAAACACACCTTTCCCCCCCCAAAAAGAAAAAAACCGGCAACCCGAAATTGTAACAATTTTGAACAGACAGGCCAGCCCACGGGGCGAAACCCAAAATTTAAAACCCCCCAAAACCCCCCAAACACACCATTTTTTCCGCTTTTCCTAAAATTAATTGGCTTTTGCAAAACTTTTTCCGATTTTTTGGAAAAAAATTTTAAAGACGGGCGATCGGGGCTGCCCCGGGAACAATTTTGGCCGCACCAGTTTGTTAAACACCGAAAAGGAGGGGTTTTTTGGGCTGGCTGGGTCCCCACTGGCGCCCCCCCCCCTTCCCCCCCCCTAACCCCCCCCCCCTTTTCCTTCCCGGGGGCCCATCCCCCCCCCCCCCAAAAAACCCCCCGCCTTTTTACCCCCCCCCCCCCCCCCCCCCTTTTTGTTTATTTTGGCAGGTTGGTTTTTTTTATTTTAAAAAATTTTGTTTCATGGAAAAAACAAGGAAGTGGGAGTTTTTCAAAAAAGTGGCAATACTTGACGAGCTTTTTGGAGTCCCATCCCACAATTGGGGTTAGGGTTTTTTGGATGATTTGAGGCGGCGGGCCCCTTTCCTCAAGAAAAGAAACATTTCCCTTTCCCCCAAAAACCCCCCAAAAAAAAAAGGCTATCTGATTTGTAGGGGAAAAGAAAAGCAAAAAAACAAAAAAATTGGGGGAAAGAAGAACCCCAAAAAATACTTGAAAAACAAAGAGGTTGATGTGGGAATGACGTTGGGAAAAGAAGTTTTTTTTTTTTTGGGGCAGAGGAAAATTAAAGGGTTTTTTTTGCTGTTGCTATTGATAAATAAGGGAGGGGTATAGACAGTTCAAAGGCGGGAAAGTTACCCCCAAATGTGTTTTAAACTTGCAATAGGGGTTGGCTTTTAAAAACAGACCTTAAAGGCCTTTTCCAAAAAAGACAGGGGGCGCAAAATCAAAAAGGGATGAGTGGTTGAAGGCAAGGTGGGGATTCCCCTTAATTTCTCCCCAAACTAAGAGAGATTGCTCTTTTGGTTGAACCCATTTTGCAAAAAGGTTTCCTTTCTCATTGGTCTTTCTTTCCCATAAAAGTCTACCCCTATGGAAGGATTTAAATTTTTAATGTTTTCAAGCAGTGAGGAGATTAAAAATTATTGGACTTTTTCCCTTTACAAAAAACCAATACAACTCCAAAACAATCCTCTAAAAGCCCGCGCAGTGAGGAGAGAAACTGGTAGCGCCTCCCCCTTAGTACATCTACCAGTTTGGAGAGGAGTAGTGTGGGGGGCCCAGCCCCTTCTTCAAAATAAATGCCCCCAAATTTTAAAAATAAAGGATGTATATTTACTGGCGTTTTTAAAGCGCCAAAAAAAGCTTGGTTACAGCAATTATGCTGTAACTCTCCCAAAAACCCAGTTGCAAGCCGGGTTGAGAAAAGGGGAAACCCACGGGAAAACTAGGTAAAAGTGATCAATCTAAAAGGGTTTTCCAAAGGGTCACAGCGGCAAGCCGTTTCTTCAACGCTCCCCCCCTGAGGGTAAAAAGGCCCACAGCGGAAACCCCGTTTCTTAACGCCCCACCCTAGAGCGGCCCAAAGGGGTCACAGTGGCAAGCCGTTTTTCGCGCTCCACCCTAGAGCTTAAAAAGGTCACAGAAAGAAAACCCTTTTTCCAGCGCTCCCCCGAGAGGGGTTTAAAAAGGTTTCCAGCGGAAAACCCTTTTTGGGAGAGACCCCAGCGCTCCACCCTGGGAGCGGTCAAAAGGTTTTCAGCATTTGAGAAAAATCAGACTTTTTTTTGCTGTTCGTCGCTTTGCTGTCTACGCTCCATTTCCCCCACATACAAAGGCGTCTTTTCAGACTTTCTTGGCCCCCAAAGTGGGGTTTTAAACCATGCCAAAAAAATTAAGTCTGTTGTACACCACCACACTCCCCCCCCCAAGGGTCCCCCCAAAAGGGGTTTTAAATTTGGGGGTTTTTAAATTTTAAGTCCCCCCAAAGGTCTTTTTTTAAAAAAGTTAATTTAAAGAACTTAATTAATTTTTAATTAGTTATTTTCAAGTTTTTAATAATTTCCCCTTTTTTTAAAGTTTTTAAATTTAAAGTTCTTGTTTTAAGTTACCTAAAGGGTTTGAAATTTTTAAGTGGCCCTTTTAAATTTTCAACAAAGGGTTCTTTTTAAAATTTACCCTTATATTTACCCCAAAAAAAATTAAAAACTATGTTTTTATCTTAAATATTGATGTCAAATATAGTACACCACGCCTAAAAAAAAACGCGTCATCTTTGGGGGGTTTGGCTTGTTTAAAACGCCCTTGGCGTGGGTTTGGGGGTTAGCATAGATCTTAATGAAGTTTTTACACCGAAAGAAAACCGCTTGGGGATTAAAATTTCGGGGTCTAGGGAAAAATGTCTTTTTTTTTGACCCCATGTTTTAAATTTAGGGGTTTTTATCATTTTATAATACCCCAGGGTCTATTTTTATAAAAAAAAAAATTTAAAAATTTAAAGTTTTTAAAAAATATTATTCCACCCCTGAAATGGATCAAATTTGGATTTTTGTTGTTAAAGGGGTTTCTGGGGCTGTTGCCTTTGTTTTTAGCGGTTTTTCAGTTTTTTTTGGGATTCCCTTTTGTTTTGTTGCCATTGTGTATTTTATTTTTTTCCCGTAAAAACCGCCCCCCCCCCGCAGCGGGGCGCCAAAAGGGGAAACAGTTTTAATTTTCAATTACCATAAAGGTTTTTGGTGCGGTAGGGCCTTGAAATAAATGGGTTTTTATAGCTGGCTTTAAATCAATTTGGGTTCTGGGGGTTGGCGGTGTTTGTTTTAAATTTTGAGTTATTTTCCCTTTTAACTTTTTAATTTTTTTTGTCTGTTCCACTCTGCAAAATTTTTTTCCCTGTTTTAAAACACCCCCCGGGGATGAGGATGGCTTTTCATGGCCTCCACCAGATTCAGTGTTTTCTGTGATTTTTCTGGCTTGGTTACTTTCTCCCTGATTCGTGTTTTCTGATTCTGCTGATTTTCGGGGTCGGTTTATTTTGAAAGGGGAAAAAAAAATCTTTTATGATTTAAAAATTATTAAAACCCAAGGATTAATGGCGATTAACAAGTTCCCCAAATTTTTTTTAAAAAAGTTTTAAATTTACCTTTCCCAGAGCTCTAATGGGTTTGGTTTTAAAAGGGAACTTGCGTTAAATTTATTTCGTTAAAATCTTTTTTCGAATCAAGGGGGCAAATTTTCGACTGTTTTTTTTTTAAAAATAAGAAAAAGGGTTTGCCCCATTTCCCCATTTTAGACCCCCCGCTGCGCTTATACCCGTTATGATTCTTTTAAAAAGTCTTTCGGCCGGGCATTTTGTTTTAAAACTGTTCCAAAGCTGGGAATTTTTTTCCGAGGAAACTGTTTTGTTTTTCCACCCCGCCGCCAAAGAATAAACCCCTCCTTTTGGGGGGTTTTAAAAGCTTGGCCAACCAATTGGTCATTCTAAATTTTAGGAAAGGGTTTTGGCTGCCTTTTTTTTTTGGAGTAGTTTTTCAATGTTCATTGGTTTTTTTTTAATTATTTAAATTTTTTTATTTTCTTAAAAAAGAGCACCGAAAAAACGTTGCTAACCTTGTATACCCTTTGCTGTTTTTGGAGGTTAAGTGTAGGATTTCTTTGCTGGGTAAAAAGCTTGTTAAAAATTTTAAACCCGGGAGGGTTTGGCAAACTAGAATTTGAGGATTTTTGCAAGTTAATTGCTTTCATTGCAGGGTTGTTTGGGGCCCAAAGATTTTTTTGTTCCCAAACAAGGAATAATTTTCCCGCCGTAAAAATTTTTTGTAAGGGAAAAAAAAATTCCCTTTATAAAAAATTTTTCTTCACTGTAATGTGATAGGGGGGGCGCTGTGGTTAATGCGCTCGTTTTTAAATGGAAGTTTTAAATTTGCATTTTTAAAAAATGCGAGATGAAAGGGGAGGGAAAAAAAACAAAAAACAAAGTTGGGCAAAATAGCCCGCACAAATCGTATGAAAAAACAGGAATTGAGAGTTAGATTTTAATTTAATAAAAACACTGGGAAAAAAAAAGGGGCATGCAGCTTCCCCATTTAAAAATTTTTGTTTAAGAATAAAACAAAATTATCTTGGGAACAGGCAAACCAATTTGGAAATTGGGCCCCCCAAAATTCAGTGACTTTTTTCAACCTTCGAAAAAAAAAAGAAAGCAAGGGAAAATCGGGTTTTTTGTTTTGGTTTGACCGTTGGTATTTTTTTTGGGGCATTTAAAATTGGCTGAGTTAAAAAAAGAAAAAATTTTTTTGCCCCAAAAGGGTATTTGGGTAAAGGGGAACAGCAATTAAAAAGCTAAAAGCCCCGCAGGGGGGGTCAGTGAACAAAAGCAAAAGATTGGGTTTTCCCAAACAAGCGATTTTGGCAAAATTTTTACACTGCGCCCAGGGAATACAGAAAAACCACCCCTTTTTGTGAACAACCAAAACCCCAACCGGGCCCCCCATCAAAGGGGCCTTTTATATTTCCTTGAAAACAATTAGACGAAAAAGGAAATTTTAAATAGCATTCCCGTCATTGGGCGGAGTTCAAGATACCAAAAATTGGGGGAAAACCAATTAAAACACAAAAGAGTGCTTCGGGTGTTGCTGTTGCTTTTTAATATATACCCAAAAGAGGCCCCGAAAATTTATCCCCGAAAGGGTTCAAATCGATGATGGAAAAAAATTTTAAAAGGGGAAGGGGAAAACATTTTTTGTTGAAACCCTTTTTGTTACCATTTAAAAAAAGGCCCCTTCCCGGGGGTTCAAAGATCAAGGCTTTAGTGAAAACTTTAACAAAAAAGGGAAACCCAAAGACTTTTCCCTACGTATCCCCAGGGGAGTGATTGGGCAATTCTCGCAAAAACCCGAAAGGGTCAGAAGAATGCCCCCCAGTTTTGGCGCAATGAATAATGAAGAATTTAAAGGACTAAAACCAGTACAAGCAATTAAAAGAAAAAAAATAAAAGTTGGGTTTAAGGTTTTGAGTCTTCCTTCCCGGGAAAAATATTAACGTTTGGTTTAAAAGTAAGGGAACCCTTTTTTTACCGGGAGAAGAGAAGGGGACACTCGCATCAGGGCAACCCATCCCGTTTGGAGTGTTGTCCCTTTTGAAAAAAAAAAAGAATTGTAAAAAAAGAAATCCGCGTGGATTTTTTACGAGAAAATGACACAACCCAAAAAAGGGCCGCTCCTCAAAGATCTTTTGGTGGAAAAAAAGAACGCAAAAAAATTTCCCCCAGACACAGTTCCCCTTTAATTTTTTTTACGTAAATATTTTGAGTTTAAAATTTGGGGCTAGAAGGAAGCGAAGAATGAAAAAAAGAAAGGTAAAGGAAAGGGACCTTGGGAAAAAGTTTCCCGGGGGGTCATTTCATGCGTGGGAATTTTATTAAGGGGGAAAAATTTTCGGGATTTTAAACAATGCATGCTAAATATCCGATCACCTACAAATCAAAAAAAACCCCCAAAATTTGGGAAAAAAAAATACTTGAAAAATAAAAAAAATTTCGAAAAGCGTCAAGCAAAAAATGAGGGAAAAAAAATTTAAATGTTTTTGGGGTGAAACTAAAGATTGATCCCCTTTTAACAAAAGTTGGAAAAAAATATAAACCCCCCCGTTTTTGCGGGGGGGGGGGCCTTTCCGTGCCCGATTGCATTTGAAAACTCTGGATTAACCAAAAACCCCGTTTTGTGTTTGTTCTATCTAACGACTTTTTTGTTAAAACTGTTGTGTTTAAACTCATGTAGATTGTTTGCAGTTTTACGTTTCATGATGAAAAAGTTTTTTTTGCCAAAATTTTTCTTTGTAGTTGGCATGTGATATTTTTTGAATGCAAAAACAAATGCCCGGGTATTCCCTTTGGCTTTCTTTTAAAGGGTTTTCTCCTGGCTCGAAATTTTGGAAAATTTTCGGGCCTTAAACCCCAAAAAACCCCCCCTTTTTCACCCCTTTTCCCGATTTAAATTATCCCCTTATCTTTCCCAAAACCTTCCCTTTTTAGTAATTGAAGGCAAAGGGAATCTTTAGGGGGTTTTGGATGGGTGTACCCGCCCGCTGCCCCTTTGCTACTTTGGGTTTTCCCTGCCTTTTTTGATGTCTTCCCGTAGGGATATTTTATAACAAACTTCTGTATTGTGGAAAGTACTCTGGACTCAGGATTTCGGGGCTTAAATAGTATTTAAAAAAATTCTTTTCATTTAAAGTTTGGGTAATTTTTAAAACAGTAAACCCAATAAAAAAAAGGGGTGTCCAATTTGACTTTTTTTTTTTCTTTATTTGCCAAAAAAACTGATCTGAAATTTTCTGAAGTCCTTTTTTTAGGTTTTGAAGTCAGCTTTTTTGCTTCGTTCTTCCCGGTGATAATTTTGGGCATCCTTTTTTCGCTTGGGGGGTTTCCCCCATAGTCTTTCCGAAAAAGCTGTTGTTTTCCCGGGTTTAAAAAAGGGTTTTTTTTGAAGATCTGCAGTTTTTTGTTTTTGAGATCTTTTTCTTTATGATGTAGGGGTTAAAGAAGTTCTTTTTCAAAAGCAAAAAATACGATGAAAACAGCTGTTTAATTCAAACCGGTCTTAAAAAAATTGTGAAGCCTGTTTTTGACAGACATAATTTTTTTTGGGCCCCGAAGATTTGGCACAAGTTTAGGGGGCTTTTGGACCATCTTTAGACTTTCGGTGCTAATGGGTAGTTTATTATGCAGGTCATGGAGTTTAGGGGGATATTTAAATCAACTTTTTGATTTTATCCACGCTTTTTGATTGGGGGTAAAACTGCTTAAAACCCTTTAATGCCCTTTTAAATTTTTTTCGGAAACAACCCCCTGGGTACCCTTTTTTAAAAATTGCGTAACGGGGGATTGCCCCCCATTGCCCCATCAACTGATTGGCATCTAAATAAAAAGAAAAGTTAGAAACCTTTTACTCGGTTTATTGGGGTAAAATATTTGTTGTTTGCTTTCCGTAATGATGCGAAAGCCCCTTATTTTTTTTCCCCCTGCAAACCGTTTTCAACCCTTTTGGGAAACATTTGGGAAACTGACAATTAATTTAATTTGTACTCCCGTAAACTTTAAAAAAAGATCCCCCAAAAAATCCCGGGGGCAGAAATGGGAATGCCGGGGGTCCAGGCTTTAAAGTTTCATGCAGGTCTTTTTTATAATTTTCAAAAAAATCCGCCCAAAAAACTTGGGGGCTGGCCCCTTAAGTAGGAGTTTGTTTGTTCCCATGTTTTACAAACTAACTTCTGCCACGATCCCTTTAGCAGGGTGGTAATCAAAAAAACTGATTTGGGCCCTTTTCCCCTGAGGGCTAGAAAAGAAAAGCGCCTTTTGGAGGAAGTGTGTCTTCATAAAACCTTTTCCCCAAATTTTTTCTTGTACTAAAAAAGGGGGGGTCGGCCCCCTTTTTAACAAGAGTTTTTAGGGCAAAATATTCTTTGTTTTTGGGCAGGCCCTTTTAAAGGGAAAAGCCCGTGACTTAATGAACCCCTCATGGTTGAAAAGGGTCATAAAAAGAAAGTTATTTTGATTAAAGCACCGTACTTTTCTGATGACTGTGCAATTTCATGACACCCTGGGGGAAGCCGTTTCCCCGCTTTCATTATAAGTGAGAAATCGTAGCCCCCGCAAGTTTTGAAAGAAGTTTTGGGGAGCTTCCAAAGTCTTGGATAAAATTTAGTTGGGAAAATTGCATTTTTCTGTGGGCTTCACCTCTGAAAAATTTTTCCCCTAAATGATCATGGTCTTTTTTCTGTTGGATTTTTCGCGGGGGATGAGAGGGCCTAAACCCCAAAAAACCAACAGTGGTGGCTGGGGTCATTTTGTTCTTGGGCTTCAGGGGTCATCATGATTTCAGATAAGTTTAGATTTTTAGAACAGTCCCTTACGCACTTGGGTGCATGCGTTTTTTAAGAATATTTTTGGGGAGGGATTGGCCCCCATATAATACTGGGTTTGAATTTAACGCATCCGACCCGACAATAATTTAAGGCAAAAGGGAAAAAATCTGATGATTTTCAATTTGGGGCTGTTTTTTTTGAAATTTTTGTTTGGGGTGGCCCTTCATAAGGAACAATGGCGTTCAAATTGCGGGAAAACAACTTTTGGGAATTTTGCATCCGTTCCCGTTCTTTAAAATAACTTTTGATCCGGGTGGGGGCGTAATTTGGTTTTGTATTCAGTCAAATGGGCCGTTTCAAAAGTTTCTTTTGTTCCCCTTTTCAGTTTGGAAAAGATGGAAAATTTTTGTTAAACATTTTCGGGGAGAATTTTGTTTTTTAGTTTTTTTGGGGTTAACTCAATTTAAATTTTCATTGTTTTGTTCAATGTGTAATGCGGGAGCCCCCCTGGTTGGGAAAGGGATCAAATAGTAAGTCCAGGATTTTTTTCTGGTTCGCTTTGTTGGGGTGTTTTTTGGACACTTTAATTGGCCCCCAAATTTGTTTTTTTTTATCCCTTTTGTAACATTAACAGTTTTGGTTTGTTTTGTTCTTCAAACTGAAACAAATTTTGGGCCACCCTAACAGGGGAAAAGGGCACCCCCTTAAAATTAAGAATTTAGGTAAGGGTGTTTGGGTTTGGGCAACCCCCTCTCTGGCCCCTTTTTGCGGTTTTTTAATGCAGCCTTTCGAGAAACAACCACTTTTAAAAAATTTTTCGTCTTTAATTCTTTATGTTTTTGAACTGCTTTTTTTGCAACTTTAAAGCTGGAGGGGAGTGGAATGTTAGGCCCTTTCCAACCCAAACGGGCCCCCTTAGACTGTTTTAATCTGGATCTCTGGGGCTTCCCCTTGGGGCCAAACCCGAGCCTTCATTTTGGGGTTTTTCCCCGGCGGCAGGGGTCAAACTTGCAAGCCCCCTTCGCCCCCCCCCCCCCCCCCCCCCGGGTGGTTGCATTTGAGAAAAAAATTTTTTACGAGCCCAAATAGGTTTTTTATTTTTTTTTTCCCCCGCGTTAATTTTCAGGGGGAAATTTTTTTCCCCCCGGGGGGTTTTTTGAGTTTTTTGGCCCCGGTACCCCTCAAGCTTCCCCGGGGACCTTTGTTGGTCTATTCACTTTTTAGGCGTTAAAAACCCCCCCCCCCCAAGCCATTTTTCAAACCCCCAACGACCCCATTACTTTAAAGGGGGGTTTTTTTTTTAAAAAAATTTTTAAACTTTAATTTTAATTAACAGAACATAATTTCCTGGGCTTTTTGGCTTGGACTTTCCCAAAAATAAAATCCCCCCATGTTTTATGTTCTTAAGCTTTTAAAAAAATTGTTTTGGGTTTTCCTTTATTTTTTTAACATTCCCGGGTTTTTTTCTAATTCCTTAAAATAATTTTTTTTTAAAAAAATTTTTTCAGAAACAATTAACGGTTTTTTGTTAAAAGATTTAAACTTAAAGTTTTAAACAACCCCTTTTTTTATTGGCAGTTTAAACGAACTAAGTTTAGCCGTTATTAGTTGAACCATAGCTGTGTGCTTTTGGAGTTTAGTTTTTAATTTTTTGCCAGCCGCACTTACAGCTAATGAACACAGACCGAGAGCTAAAGACAAACCTCCTAGAGGTAAAGCTGCGGGTGCGCCTATGCCCTTGCTAAGAGGCCTACACTTGTTCCTGCCGATGCAGCACTTATAGTTGATGCTCCAGTATAACATATGTAACAGCTTAACAGGCAGCAGAATACCTTCGTTTGGTTTTGCTGTATTTTGAAAGGTCCTGCTCTAGTTTTTGTTGCATTTGTGTAATATTGGTTAATCTGAAGGTTTTTTATGCTAGGGTTTTCTACTATCTCTCTCTTGGCGGCGCTGTAGGCACATTTGGATAAACCTGAACAGACATGCTTTTTTAAAATAAAAATAATTTAGTATTGTGTTTTCTTTTAATCTGTTATCTTCAATATTCAGCTGCGCATC
Source organism: Conus ventricosus (assembly GCA_018398815.1). NCBI lineage: Eukaryota > Metazoa > Mollusca > Gastropoda > Neogastropoda > Conidae > Conus > Conus ventricosus. The sequence continues at coordinate 84,039 of JAFLJL010003099.1, read as the reverse complement.
ATATATTAAAAACAAATGTACATTAACGGTTTATCGGCTTCTTCTTTTTTTATCAATTTAAAATGTTTATTACTCTCTCACAGTTTTCTCCCGCTTCCATGCAACGTTTATCCTCTGTTGACCTTAGGTCAACCCCATAAACCGTTTTTCGTTGTTAAATAATCATCAAGTCTAACTTTGTGAAGGTGAAAGATCTTAGACACAAGGTCAAACTGTTGGATTTCTAAAACCTCCCGCCTCCAAACAGTTTTCTTATTTCCTCAAAATGCTGATAAGGTTTAACCCCCGCTAGCGTAGATTTGGTTAGGACTACCCTCAATCAAAACATTGTACTTTCGTTTTTTTAGGATTAAAAAATTTTTCACTTCCTCTTTTGAACGGTTCTTCATCTTCGCACAGCAATAAAATACCTTTAAGCGACTTGCGCGACACTAAAACTAAAATTCCATATAGCGTCTGCCCTGCTTCTGGGATATGTTGTATGATGAATCACTCTTTTGTAATATATTGCTAATTTTGACTGATATTGTTGCTCAATCAGCCTTGCTAAATTAGGGTTGCTAACAACGTCAAACTCAACGAGATGTCAGAAATGCTGTACTTTGCTTCGGTGTCTGATGATTGGGTAACACCCTTTGTATTCATTAAAAGTTAGTTCATATGACAATCGTTTTTAATGCTCCTTGAAAGTAATGGCGCATGCGCTTTTAAAAAACTCAAAATCTAAGGAATGAAAACGATTTCCATACGCAAAATTTAACAGCTCAGCCTTTTGCGCTTTTAGCAAACTCGCGACTGCGGCGCCTATTTCTAATTTTAAATGCTTCTTCATTTTCGATTCCTTGAAACGCAAGATCATCCCTTTCATTCCCGGGTTTGCCATAGATCAGAATAGGTTAAAAATATTCTGCATTGTGTAAAGAAAATATTTCTTGCCCTCAAGTTTTATAGAAATTTTCTAACGATTGCCCCGCCCAGATTCTGTACAACTGTCCTGTTTTGGGTCTGTTGTTGAAGCGAGTACTATTTTGAAAGTAAGACGCGCAGAGGCCTGGCACAATTACTTCATCCGCTCCTAGGTCTGGAAAATTTAACAGTAAGAATTGATCCGCATCAATAGTAGAGGATTTTTTGGAACAGTAATATTCCGTTTATTTCCTATTACGCCAAAGGGGACTTTTCAGTTTTCTATGGGGGTCAAGAATCGAGCCAATATGGGTTGTGACATTTTTTTATAAAACAAAATAAAAAAAATTAATTATTAAAAAATATGGCAGGCAGAAAAGAAGATTATGATGTTCCTTTATCCTGGAGACGACATGATGAAATGATCCTTTGACACAGCATCGCTCAGCGCCTCTCATTGCGGCGTGAATTAACAGAAGTAAGGTAGATCATTGTACCAAAGTTTAGGCCAAGAACCTCCCGAATTTATAGACCCTAATGATTTGAAGTAAAAGAAGACCATTTGTTTGTGAGGAGCGACCAAGGGCGCTGCTTATTAGATAACTGTGGTAAAGGGGGAAGATGAGAAGCAAAAGGTCAACACAGACTTCAGGGGATAGATCTCTCTGTGCCTCGGCCTGACAGTTACCTCCTCAAATTCTAGCTCGCGTGTTACATATGGCTGTCATCACGGCCCCCTCACCCTACACCCTACAGGTCTCTTTCACCATGCGGGCGATCACAACAGGCTGTGACGAAGGCCAGTGCTGTAGCAGGTCATGAGTTGAGTTAATCATCCTCTCAGGCAAAGGTTTTCCCAGTGCTTCACCTGCAGGCCTCCTAACAGTCTTCATCCCGTGGCCAACACCCCATTAAGGACATGGCGTCACGATCCACGGCACTCATTCGGCTCTCCTTGCCCGTCAAGATGGGGATCCTCTGACACAGACTAACCACCCCCTCCGTCCACGCCAGATATCGGGGGCCGAAAAAAGAAAGCCATGTACCGAGACAGAATTACAGCCCTGCTGCTATGCTGCAAAGTCCTTGCCTCCAACATGCCTGTCCCCTAGGGGTACCACAAGACCCAAACCCTCGCATACTACTGCAGGCCCCCACCACACACAGCGCAGAAAGGACTGTCTTGCAACACAAGGGACGCCCCAGGTTGAGACCACCTTACAGCTCCCCCTACTTATGACTATGAAAGTCGATTTCCTAGCGAACACTCCCCAAATCCACAACTCTGCAAGTGGCGATAATTTACTAGGTCGGCATCTACTACGCCCTACAAGCAACTAACTCCCATTTCATAACACCAACCCCCACCCCACCCACCCACCCACATGCATTTATTTGCTGCACAGTGAACAGAATTGACAAACAGCATGTAAAGGAGTTCTGAAACATGTCCGTGCACCGTCCACCAATAACACAGCACCCCCTTCCTTGGTACCAAACCGACACACAGGCAGCCAACCAACACACCCTACTCACATCTGTATCGCAAGCTGGCAACCTCACAAACACAACTGGCTATGTAATTTCCCAGCACAGGCCCACAACGACCAGCACTCCTAATTCCCACACATCCACCAACTCCTAGCGCAATGCAACCGTACACTTCCCTACACTACACTCGTGTATTTATATATATCTATATTTATATATATATATACTATATTAGATATACCTTATATTATATATATTATATAAACTAAAATCATTGAGTAAACACAGCCACTCAGAAGACATTAAAAGTGCTCAACCTACTGGTGGGGTGCTGAACCCCATAACCAGTATTGACAAGACAGATATCAGCTGCAACCTCACCAACAATCTTGGCGATGGGTTGTTGCTGACTTGTGTGGGTGTTATGGAACAAGGAAGGACGAGAGACCTGAAAAGAAGGAAAAGGGGCATTCTAACTCACTTAGCGACTTCAACAAAGTTTTTGGGGGCGCGGAAAAGTGGCCTAAAAAGCCGACTTCCTGTTATCTGAAAAGTAAGACTTCATATCCAAAAAATAACGACCCTACCAAACAACATATCTAGTAGCAGGGGTTTATTCGTTTTCAATTCAATTTATAAAGTTTTTCATATGAGTCTAAGTAGGGGAAAGTAGCCGGGGCTGAACACCGACCAATAGAGTAACGTAGGGGGAAGAAGCCAGTTGTTGGCTGAAACGCGCCATATACACGTGGCGTACTAGGCTATCCGAGGTATTCGACGGTGTGTTAATTACATCGCGTGGGGGTGTTAGTCAGAGAGAGATGGAAAACGCCCAGTGTATAGGTCAAGTCTGCCCTCGTTATGTGGTGAAGATGATTGCTTTGTGGGTTTTAATAATATTTCTATCCTTTGACACGGAGGAGAAGCCAGTTTTGGGAGCCATTGCCATGTACGTGGCGTATGCGAACACACACATACACACACACACACACTCACACCCACGCACACACGACACAAACATACAACTAAACACACGCAAATACACGCCCGCGCGCAAACAGAGAGAGAGAGACAGACAGACAGACGCAGACAGAGAAGTGTGAGACAGAGTGAGACAGACAGCAGACAGACGAGCGTGGGCAGACCAGACACACAAACACTACACACCACACCTCACACACACAACCACACACACACACACTCTTTCTCTGTCTCTCTCTCAATTAATTGACATTAATAAATCCGCACATCTTCTTCTGACTTATTAGAGAATACAAACTTTGTACACAGACAGGCAGACTCGGGGCTGAAACCTGATCACTTAATTTACGGCTCGCACCAGCCTTCTGTTATACACAGCGACAGGCTAGGGCGTCTCTGGCTGGCATAACGCTCACACTCGGCGCTGGGATTGCCACCACATTGCATCAGCAAATGATTTGGAAAATTCTTAGATTTGCTACGTTCAGCTTCGAGGGCTGTGCAAGCGTGTATCAAGGACGGTATTACCATTGGATGTTTCAAATGCTAAACCGCACAAGAAGGTTGTGTTTTGACTGCGCGCTCCGGTGTCGACTCAATGTTGTGTTAGTGTGTGCCGAGTTTTGTGCAGGTTGGTGTTGTTTTATATTATAGATAATTTTGATTCATGGAAGAAGACTAAGGCCACAGTGCGTGAGATTTTCTAAAAAAAGCTGGCAATACTTGACGAGACTTGTGGAGTACCACTGCCACAAGTTGTGAGTTAGAGGCTTTTTGGATGAGTTGAGAGACGTGCAGGCCCGTTCAATCAAGTAAAGAAACACTGCACACTTCCCCTATAACCCCCAAATTGAAAAGGCTATCTGATTTGTATGGACGAAGTTCAAAGCAATAAAAATCAATAGAATCATGGCGGCAAGAAGAACTCAAACAATACTTGAAGAAACAAAGAGGTTGATGTGGGCATATGACGTTAGCGAAGAAGTTTGTTTTTTTTGGGCAGACGGAAATTACGGTCTTTTATTTGCTGTTGCTATTGATAGAATAAGGAGGGGTATAGACAGATTCACTAGGCAGGATGCTACCTACCAATGTGTTTTAAACTTGCAATATGGGTGGCTTTTAGAAACAGACCTTCAAGGCCTTTTCTCATAGAAATAGACAGTGGCGCATAATCAAACAATGGGATGAGTGTGTTGAAGAGCAAGGTAGGGATATCACCCGTTAATATTCTCGCCAAACTAAGAGAGATTGCTCGTTTGTTGAATCATATGCTAAACGGTTCCGTCTCACTTGGTCTGTCATTTCATAGACTGCTCTACGCCTAGGTGGAAGGATTTGAATTTAATGATTTCAAGCAGTGAGGAGATTAGAAATTATTGGACTTCTCCGTACAAGAACCAATACAACTCCACAACAATCCTCTCAAGTCAGCTGCAGTGACGGAGAGAGAACTGGTAGCGCTCTACCCTTAGTACATCTACCAGTCTTGGAGAGGAGTAGTGTCGGTGATGCCAGCACCTATCTTCATATAAATGCTCCCAAATTTACAATGAAGGACTGTACTACTCTGACTGGCGCATTTTTAAAGACGCCATAAAAAGCTTGGTTACAGCAATTACTGCTGTAACTCTGCCAAAGCAGTTGCAAGCCTGGTTGAGAAAAGAGGAGCACAGGAAAACTATGTCAAGTGATCACATCAATAGAGCGTGTTGCTAAAGTCACAGCGGCAACGCCGTTTCTTCAACGCTCCACCCCTGAGAGGTCAAAAGGTCACAGCGGAAAGCCCGTTTCTTAACGATCCACCCTAGTAGCGGTCTCAAAGGGTCACAGTGGCAAGCCAGTTTATTCTGCGCTCCACCCTAGAGCGGTTCAAAGGTCACAGTAGCAAAGCCGTTTCCAGCGCTCACCGAGAGCGCTTCAAGGTTCCAGCGGCAAGCCGTTCTGGTAGAGATCCCAGCGCTCCACCCTAGAGCGGTCATAAAGGTTTTCAGCAGTTGAGATGATCAGACTTTTTTTTGCTGATTCGTCGCTTTGCTGTCTACGCTCCACTTCACATACTAAGCGCTGTCTTTTCAGACGTCTGGCGCCAAGTGGTGGTTAAATCCATGTCAAAATAATTATAGTCTGTTGTACACCTACTCACACTCCCACCCCCAAGGTCGCCACAAGGGTATTAATTAGTTTTTAATTTAAGTAACCCAAACGGCTCTTTATTAAAAAAGTAATTATGAACTTAATTAAGTTTAAGTTAGTTACTTCAAGTTCTGAATAAGTTCCCTTGTTTAAGTTCTTAATTATGTTCTTGATTAAGTTACCTCAAGTTTGTAATTTTAAGTGGTCCTTTAAGTACATACTAAGTTCTCGATTCAAAGTATCCTTATAGTTAGTCCCATAAAAAAATACAAACTATGTTTTTATCATTAAATATTAGATGTCTACTAGTAGTACACACACGCCTCAAAAAACGCGTCAGTCATTCGCGAGGGTTGGCTTGCTTAAACGCCCTTGGCGTGGTGATTGTGCGGTTAGCATAGATCTTATATGAAGATCTTTACATCCGCAAAGCAACCGCATTGACTGACAATGCTGGTCTATGGAAATGTCTTTTTTATTGACTCATGTCTTATTTATTGGTCTTTATCATTTTATAATACGCCATGATCTATTTTTATAAAAAAATAAAATTTAAAATTAGTTCTTAAAATATTATTCCATCCCTGATAATGGATCATTAATGGATCTTTTGTTGTTGAACGGGTCTGGCGTTGCTGTTGCCTTTCGTTATTTAGCAGGTTTTCAGATTTTTTTGTGATTGCTTGTTGTTTATGTTGCCATTGTGTATATATTTTATTACGTATAATAACCGCCCCCCCACCTGCAGCTAGGGCGCCAAAACTGGAACACAGTTTTAAGTTCAACTATACCATGACCGACGTGGTGCTGTAGAGGCCTTGAAATAACATGGAGTTTTTATAGCTGGCATTGAATCAACTTGTTCTGGCGGTGGCGGTGTGCCTGTTTTCATTTTGAGTTATATTCCTGTAACATTTTATTTTTTTTGTCTGTTACACTCTGCTAATTTTCTTCCTGCTTTAAACACCGCCCAGGATGAGGATCGCTTTTCATGGTCTCCACCAGATTCAGTGTTTTCTGCTGATGTTCTGGCTTGGTTACTTTCTCACCTGATTCAGTGTTTTCTGATTCTGCTGATTTTCTGGCTCGGTCATTTTGAAGGGAAATAAAATCTTATATGATTTAAGTTATTAAAGCCCAAGGCATGAATGGCGATTAACAATGTTCCAAATCTATAGTTATTAATCACATTCCTAGAGAACTCTAATGGACTTTGGTTTAAAACGGGAAGCTTCCGCGATCTAAGATTCATACGTAAGATACTTTGTTCTGAATCAAGGGAGCAAATCTTACTGACTGTTTTTGTGTCATACTAAGATCGGTTCTGCCACTCATATTCTGCCTACATTTATAGACCCCAGCTGCGCTATACCTGTTGATGATTCTTTTAAAATGTCGTGCGGCCGACATCTGTGGAATCTGTTCTATGCTGACATTCTTTTCCGAGGAAATCTGTTTTGTTTTTCCACACGCCGCCATATAGAATAAACCTCTCCTTTTGGGGCTTTAACAGCTTGGCCAAGCCAACTTGGTCATTCATAAGGTTCAGGAAGGTTTAGGCTGCCTTTTGTTGCTGGAGTAGTTCTTCAATGTTCATTGGTTTTTTATTAATTATAATTATGTTATTTTCTTAAAATGAGCACCGAAAAATCGTTGCTAACCTTGTATACCATTATGCTGTTTTTGGAGGTCTAAGTGTAGGATACTTTGCTGGCGTAAAAAGCTTGTTAAGACATTTAAACGGCAGGATCTTGGCAAACTAGAATTTGAGGATTCTGCAAGCTTAATTGCTTTCATTGCAGGCTTCGTTGGCGACGAAAGATTTTTTTCGTTCAAGCAAGGAATAATTCCAGTCCGTAATAATCTATGTAAGAAAAACATAATTCATTTATAAAAAATTTGGCTTCACTGTAATGATGATAGGCGGCGCGCTGCTGTGGTTAATGCGCTCGATTTTTAGTGGAAGTATCTTAATTAGCATTTATTAAACTGCGAGATGAAGGCGAGAGGAAAAAAGACATTAATAACAAAGCTGTGGTGCAAACTAGCGCCTGCACAAATCGTATGAAAAGCAGAGATAGTTCGAGAGTTAGATTTAATTCTAATAACACACTGGAAATAAACAGGGGCATGCAGTCTTCCACATTGAAGATGTTGTTCAAGAATAAAACAATATTGATCTTGGTATACAGGCAAACCATTCGAGAAATTGCCCCTCCAAAATTCAGTGACTTTTATCAACCTTCTGAAAAAACATAAAGAATGCTAGAAAACTCGGGTTTATTGTATTTGGTTTGACCGTTGTGTATTTTGTTGGCGCATTAATATTGGCTGAGTAAAATAATGAAAAAATATATTTTTAGCCCAAAGGATATTGGATCAAGGGCATCACAGCAATGCTAAAAAGCTAGAATCAGCCCTATGCAGGAGGGGCAGTCAGTGAACAAACAGCATTATGAGTGGTTATCCTAACACAAGCGATTTGGCTTATTTATTACACTGCGCTAGGGAATACAGAAGACACCACCACTTCTGTGAACACCAATACCGACCGGCGCACCCATCAATTGGACGTCTATATTTACCTCTGATACAATTAGACGAAACAAGATATTTAAGTACGCATATCGCAGTCATGTGACGGAGCTTCAAGATACAAAGTATGGCGGAAACCAATTAATACACATAAAGAGTGCTTCGGCTGTTGACTGTTGCATTTTATATATACTCATGACCTTTCACGTAGGCCGCTCGAAACTTTATCCTCGAATGATTCAAGTCGATGATGGAAAAGATATTTTAAGGGCAAGGTGAAATCATTATTGTTGAAACTTTGAGTTACCATTAAAAGAGGCCCATTCAGGAGTTCAAAGATCACAGGCTTTAGTGAAAACTGGAACAAAACAGGTAAGTCCGAAAGACTTATCGCCTACTGTATCACACAGGAGAGCTGATGGACAATTCTCGCAAACACCTGAATGGGTCAGAAGAATGCCCTCCAGTTTTGAGCGCAATGAATATATGAAGATATGTAAAGGACTAAAACCAGTACAAGTCAATTAAAAGAAAACAATAAAATGTGGTTGAAGGTTATGAGTCTTCTTCGGCAAACTATTAACGTTTGGTTTAAACAGTAAGGTAACTTTATTTACCGGGAGATGAGAAGGGGATCACTCGTCATCAGGGCAACGATCCAGTTTGGAGTGTTGATCCATTATGAAAATAAAAATAGAATTGTAAATATGTAATATCCGCAAGTGGATTTTTTACGAGAAAATGACATCTACCAAAACAGGCCTGCTCCTCAAAGATCTTTGGCTGGAAAAGATAGAACGCAAAGATAATTCCCCCAGACACAGTCGCTTTAATTTATTTTACGTAAATATATTTGAGTTTAAAACTGGACGCTCAGAAGGAAGCGCAAGATATGAAACTAGAATGGTATAATGGAAGCGACCTTGAAAATGATCACGGGAAATCATTTCATGCGTGGTATTGATATTAAGGGGAAACATTTTCGTGGTATTTAATCAATGCATGCGTAAATCATCCGATCACCTACAACTCAAACCCCAAATTGGGAAATAAAGAATAGCTTGAAAGAATAAAAAAAATATTCGAACGCGTCTATGCAAACATGAGAAATGATTGTAACATGAATTGGAGTGTAGCTAATGATTCGATGCCTACTATAACATAAAGTTGTTTTGTTATTGAAAACATATATACCCCCTGTGTTTGCGGTCCTTCCAGTGCCCGATTGCATTTGAAAACTCTGGATATGAACTAAACACACGTTTTGTGTTTGTTCTATCTAACGACTTCTTTGTTGCAATAACTGTTGTGTTGAATCTCATGTAGAGTTGTTCGCAGTTTGACGTGGTCATGATGAAAAAGTTCTTTTTGCCATAATATGTTCTTTGTACGTTGGCATGTGATATTGTTTGAATGCTAACAACAACTGCCGTGATATTCCCTTTGGCTTTCTTTAATGGATTTTCTCCTGGCTCGAAATTATGGACATTTTCGGACTCAACCAACAACTCCGTGTTCACCTTTCCAGATAATTCATCCTTCATCTTTCTATAACGTCCTTGTTAGTAATTGAAGGCAACAGGGAATCTTTAGGGTATCGGATGGGTCGTACAGCTGCTGCCCTTTAGCTACTTCGGTTTCCATGCCTTTATGATGTCTTCCAGTAGGGATATCTCTATATACAAACTATCTGTATCTGTGTATTAAGTACTCTGGACTCAGGCATTACGTGGGCTTATAGTAGTATTAAAGAAATTCTTATCATCAATGATTTGGATAATTTCTAAAACAGTAAACCCAATATAAAACGAGGAGTGTCCAATTTGACTTCTTTTTTTTTCATCATGTTGCCAAAAATAAGCTGATCTGATATTTTCTGAAGTCCTAAATTAGGTTTTGAAGTCAGCTTATTTGCTTCGTTCTCTCTGGTGACTAATCGGACATCCTTTTTACGCTTGGTGAGGTCCTTCCTCCATAGTCTTTCCGATAAAAGCTGTTGCTCTCAGGCTGAAAAAAGTTTTTTCTAGAAGATCTGCAGATTTAGTTTCTGAGATCGTTTTTCTGTCATGATGTATGGCTTGTTAATGAACGTTCTGTGTTCAAAAGTCAAATTATACGATGAGTACAGACTGTTCACTTCAAACCTTGGTCTTAAAATAAATTAGTAGATCGCCTGTTATTGACAGACATAAGTTTTTTTAGGCCTCGAAGATTTGGCACAAGTTTAGGGGGCTATCTTGGACCATCTTTAGACTTTCTGCTGCTAATGAGGATAGTCATTATGCAGGTCTATGGAGTTTCAGGAGGACTATTATAAATCAACATCTTGATTGTATCCACGCTTGTTGATCGGGCGTAAAACTGCTGTAAACCTCTTTAATGCCTTTTGAATCTATTAGATTCGGATCGAACGCCTGGGTACCATTTTACAAGTTGCGTAACGGATGTGATTGTCTCGCCTCATTGCCTTCCATACAGATCTGATTGACAGTCTACAATAATTAGATAGTTAGACCTTTTACTCGGTTCATTGGTAGTAAAGTATTTGTTGTTTGCTTTCAGTAATGATGCGAACGCCCATTACTTTATTCCTCATCGCAATCCGTTTTCAAGCATCTGAATCATGGTTAAGCTGACAATTAATTCAATTATGTACTCCATGTAATACTTTAAAGAAAGATCCCCAAATCATCACGGGGAGCAGAAATGTAATGCGGGGATCCAGGCTTTAATGTATCATGCAGGTCTTTCTATAATTTTCAAAAATATCCGCAACATAACTTGTATCTGCCATTAAGTAGGAGTCTTCGTTAGTATCCCATAGTTCTTACAATCTAACTTCTGCCACGCATCCTTGAGCAGGCTGGTAATCAAATCACTGATTGGCCTTTCCTCTGATGGACTAGAAACAGAAACGCGCTTAGGAGGAAGTGTGTCTTCATAACCGTTCCCATAATGTTCTTGTACTGAATAGAAGGGTAATAACGGCCCTTTCTAACAAGAGTTTTTGAGGTCAAAATAGTTCTTATGTATTGGGCAGGCTCTTTAAGGAATTGCCAGTGACTCTAATGAACCCATCATGGTTGAATTGGGTCATAAAAAGAAAGTTATTTAGATTAAAGCACCGTACTTTTCTGTATGACTGTGCATTGCATGACACCCTGGAGTGAGCAGCGTTCCACGCTTTCACTTATAAGTGAGAAGTCGTAGCCTCGCAAGTTGTGAAAGAAGTTTGGGCAGCTTCAATGTCTTAGGATCAAACTTTAGTTGAAGAGTTGCATTTACTGTGGGCTGCACCTCTGATCCGTTCCACTAAGATGATCATGGTCTCTTTCTGTTGGATTCTCAGCGGGTGATGAGAGACCTAATCAAAAATCCAACAGTGAGTGGCTGCGTCATACTGTTCTTGGTCTTCAGCGTCATCATGATTTCATGATATGTTTAGATTTTTAGAACAGTCATTACGCACTGGCAATGCATGCGTTCTCTTAAGAATAGTCTTGGGGCAGGCATGTGGCCCCCTATATAATAGCTGCTTTGACTCTGAACGCATCCGACCTGACAATATTGAAGGCAATGGAACAAATCTGATGATACTCACATAAGACTGTTTTTTCTTCGAAGTTTTTGTGGCGCTGGCCCTTCATAAGGAACTAATGAGCGTGTACAAGATCTGCGTAATAACACACTTATGGTGAATTTTGCATCCGATTCAGTTCTTAAAATAACTTTTCGATCCGGGATGGCGTGGCGTATTTAGTTCTGTATGTCAGTCAACTGGGCCGTTACAAATGTTGCTATGTTCGCTTTGCAGATTGGTGGACAGATGGAATTCTTGCTTAAACATTTTCGGGCAGACTTTTGTTTGCTATGTTTTTTTGTAAGTATAACTCATTAATCTACTCATTGTTTCGTTCAATGTGTAATGCGTAGCCCCGCTGGTTGGAAAGCATCAAGTAGTAAGTCTCATGGATTTTGTCTGGATTCGACTTTGTTGGATACAGATCTTGGACACTTTAATTGGCCACCAAATTTGTTTTTCTCATCCCATGTGTATTCATTATCAGTTATTGGTTTGTTCTTGTTCTTCATACTGAATCTATTTGGTCTACCCTAACAGAAAGGACACCACTTAAGTTATGATCATTGAGGTAAGGGTGATAGGTTAGACAACTCTCTCTGCGTTTTTGCGGTTTATTAATGCAGCACTTGCGAGAACACATATCCACTTATAACATTTGTCGTCTGAATTCTTTATGTTTTAGAACTGCTTTTTTTGCAACTAATGCTGGATGGTAGTGGAATGTTATGTGCTTACCAACAATCGGCGCCCTTTCTTAGACTGTTTTAATACTGGATCTCTAGGGACTTCGCCCTCGGGACCAAACAGTAGCCTATCATTTTGGCGTCTTCCAGCGTCGGCAGCGTCAAACTTGCAAGCAAGTTCGTCCTGCCCAACGGGTGGTTAAGTCATTACGAGAAAAGAATTGTATGTTGTTTAGTCGAGACCCAGACGTCGAGATTTTTCTTCATTTATTGTTACATAGTCGATTAATATCAGCGAACATTACTTTAAACTCCCTCCGGCGGGGTTCTATTGTTAGTTTCTTGGAACTCGAGAAATAGCATGAACAACGCTTGCCGGGTACGTTTGTTGGATCAATGACTTCTTATCAATATCTTTCAGTTGATTCGTGATAAACGCTCTCTCCCTCAAGCATTCCTTCAACAATTCGTACGGTCCTTCATATATTCTTATCCATGCTGTGTTTCCTTTTCTAACTCAAAATATGTATGTAAATCTAATAATAATTTAAATTAATCAGAATCATATATTCCATCGGTCTTTTTGTGCTTGGATCTTTAACCTAAAGTATAAAATCCCTTCGATGTTGATGTACTGGGATGCTGTTTAGAAACAGTGTTTAATGTTTCACGTTTATTTTTTTAAGCATTCCTGTTTTATTTGCTAGGCGTTCGGGCTGGTGAGAAATAAGTTGTCTCGCCTTTGCTGTGAAGATCAAATCTTTTGTCTTTTGTAGTCATCAATATCGGACCTGTGTAAACGATTAAATTCTTCATCGGGATGTTTGAGTAAACAAGGCTTTTTTTATTGTCAGTTTAAACGAACTAAGGGTAGCCGTTATTAGTTGAACCATGCTGTGGGCTTTGGTTGGAGTTTAGTTCTTTAATTTATTTTGCCAGCCAGCACTTAACAGCTAATGAAACACAGACTGTGAGCTAAAGACAAACTCCTAGAGGTAAAGATGCGGGTGCCCGACTTTTGGCCCATTGCTAAGAGGCCTACTACCCTTGGTTCCGGCGCGATGCAGCACTTATCGTTGACTGCGCCAGTAGTAAACATATGTAACAGCGTACAGGCAGCAGAATACCTTCCGTTTGGTTTTGCTGTATTTTGAATGGTCCTGCACTCTAGTTTGTTTGCATTTGTGCTAATATGGTTAATATGAAGGTTTTGTTATGACTAGGGTTTTTCTACTATCTCTTCTCTTGGCGGCGATGATGGACACGTGGATAAACTTGAACAGAATTGCTTTTTATTAAATAAAAATAATTTAGTATTGTATATCTTTTAAGTGTTTTTTTCAGATTCAGCTGCAGATTATATTATAAAAAATGGACATTAAGCGCGTTTATAGGCCACTTCTTCTTCTTTATACAATTTGATTGTATATTCGTCTCTCACAGTTCTCCGCCTTCAATGCCAATACCCTGATTGTTTTCCTCTGTTGACCTTATGGTCAATCCTATAAACCGTAGTTGCGTTGTGTACAATATTCATCTAGCTCTAACATTGTGTAACGATGTATATTCTTTAGAAACTAGTCTACGGTTGAGATTTTCTACACCTCCCGCCTCAATACAGTTTTCGCTATTTCATCAAAATTGCTGTAAGGGTTAGGTTTAAGACCCGCCTAGCGTAGATTTTGGTTTAGGATCTACCTCAATCGAACATTGTACTTTCGGTTATTTTTGGATTAAAAAACTTTTCACTTCCTCAGTTTGAACGGTTCTTCATCTTAGCTCAGCTATAATATCACTTTTATAGGCGCCCTCCAATCTTGTCCTGCGACACGATAACCCTAAAATTCCATATAGCGTCTGCCCTGCTTCTGGGATTTTGCTGTATGACTGAATCACTCTTTCGTTTTAGATGGCTAATTTTGAATGTTATTTGTTGCTCAATCAGCCTTTGCTTAATTGGGGTTTGCTAACAACGTCAAACTCTAACGAGTTGTAAGAATTGCTGTACTTTGCTTAGTGTCTGATGATCTGATAACACGTTTGTATTAATTAAAAGTTAGTTCTTATGCGTCAATCTGTCTTTTTTGCTCCATTGAAAAGTATGGCGCATGCGCTTTTAAACAATCAAAAGCTAAGGGAATGGTAAAAGATTTCCATTACGCAAAAATTTACAGCTAAGCAATTTTGTGCTGCTTTTAGCATCTGCGGCGACCCTGCGGCGACAACTTATAAGTTTTTGTGCTTCATTCATTTTCGATTCCTTGAAACGGCAGATCTCCCTGTCATACGGTTAGCCATTTGATCGGAATAGCGTTAAATAGATGTCGGCATTGTGTAAAGTAAATATTTCGTGCCCCTCAAGTTTATAGATATTTTCTTAACGATTGACCCGTCCCTGAGTTTCTCTGACAACTGTTCTGTTTAGGTCTGTTGTTGAACGCGAGTTCTATTTATGAAAGTAAGGACGTGCAGATCCTGGCACCAATCACTTGATCTGCTCACTAGGTCCGGAAATTGACGTAAGAGAATTTGATCACGCCACAATAGTAGATGAGTTAGTTGGAAACAATTAACTATTCCGCTTTATTTCCCTTCACTCCAAGGGGGCTCTCTTTCAGTCAGTCTATGACGGGCCATGAATCGACGGCCATATGCGTGTGGACATTATTTTATAAAACAAAATAAAAAAGTTAATTATTAAAGAAACATGGCAGGACTTGAGTGAAGATTATGATGATTTTGAATCCTGGAGGACGACATGAGTGAAATGTTCCCTTTTATACAGAATGCTCGGCGCCCTCATTGTTTTTTTTTTTTTTTTTCAACACAACATTTCGGCGTGATTACAGAAAGTAACGGTCTGATTCAACTTATACCAAGTTTAGGCAAGAACCTCCCGAAATTTATGACCCTAATGATTTTGAAGGTAAAAGATGACCATTTGTTTGTGTGGAGCGTCCAAGGACCTACTTGTTCAAGCTTAATCCTAAACCAGACTCATCAAAGTTTTTAAAAAGCAGTTTACAATTAGAAATAAGGCTCAAGTGTGAGCTGATCAAAATCGCCTTGGTATACTAACCAAACATTAGATAGGGACTGCAGTTGCTAAACTTCAAAACACACTGCAAGAACTTTTCCAACAGCTAACCTAAATACAAATACATGGAACTTCAAGTTTTAAATCCAATTTTTTTTCAGCAGATGGAAGTAATAAATTACAATAGAAGCAGAAACCGGTTTGTTCAGATGAAAGACAACTGCGTTTTAAAAACAATTAATGATTCCCCATTGGCCTCATGCGGGAAATAGCGGCCCTTGATCATTCTTTGAGAACCATTAGAGGCGATTACAAACAATTTAGCAAAACTGCGGGAAATAGATGAGCATATAAAAAGAGAAAAAGGAAAAAACTCGTTGAGGATGATGACGCCACTTAGGGTCTGATATTATTTAAGAAAGAATAACCCACAAGACTTAAAATGAATCTCTGAACAAGGAGAGATTCGGCAAAGACTAAGAAGTGTTGTCTTACTATCGAGAACACTTTAGCGTAACGCAAATGTGGAGCAGAATAAGAGAAACTATCATTAAGGAATGGGATATGAAGACACAACGCTAGCAGAAGAAGAATAAGAACACTGTTTAGAGACGCAAGGAGTTCACATTTGCATGCGTTATAATGGCCTTAGGATTTGCAATAAGTTACACTGGTGTTGGCTATCTTTTCAGGCGGCTTGTGGTGCAAAGTCCAGTGCCTTCCAGCGCCATCGCCTCCGCCTGATGAAATCATGGGTTTAAAAAAAAAAACTGCTGATCATCTTGCGAGGTTATTAAAACAATATTAGCTGGTAAGCTATTGATGCTTTACCTGGGATATGAGGGGTATTGTTAGCTGGCTTGTGTCTACTGCAAGCAAGTTAGTTGCTTTATGGTGAGCACTTAGGGACATGAGTTCTCTTATTAGTTGGGTGTATAGTTAGTAAGATAAATGACCGAGTAATCATTATGCAGTTCAATCCAAGATCATGTGCTGTCTTTTCTATAGGCTGGTCATCGCGAACAGAGTCCCGCGAGCTTTGCCGAGTCTTCAATGGACTTCGGGCTTTGGGCACGGGGATTGGAGGACTAGTCTTGGGGGCGTTCATCTGTTTTTTTTACTGCTTGCAATATTACTGGCTCAGAATTTTATGTCGTTTTGCCCAACAATTCTGGTCATTTCCTGCAACAAGAAATTTCATTGTTTGTAGGTTCATTTTTGTTCCTACTGGAGTTGTGGTCAGAAGGTCGCATGTATAAACCAGTGCCAACAGCAAAGTTACCTTTCGATCTTGCGAATTGCAATACATGTTGGACATTTTTATACTGATAGTGTTAATCAATGTAGAATTAATGGCATCCTCTAAATTTGCTTATGTTTGTTTTTGGTGGCATAAAAGCACAGTTGAAGGATCAGTTATGCTCGATCTGCCTGCCGCTTGTGGTATCCTAGCTAACACCAAACGTAAGTTCGAATAGGTCATTTATGCGTTCTATTCATGCTTTTAGTTTGGCCATTAGAAGTGTCTAAGATAAATGTGGTCCATGCTGTTTTATGCTCTTGCTCTTTGGACCCGAGGTGCAACTGCTGTGACTGAAGAGAAAGATGTGGAAGGAGGATTCCAATCATACTTATACTTTTATGTGCACGCCCAAATAATCAGGGGTGCATAAGCCGTGTTTAACATCCAACTTTTGTCTAAAGCACTGTCTTGATGTTAATATTGAATTCGTTTACAGATTATTTTCAAAAGCCTTCCATGTATATTCTGTTGCTGTATGAATTATATGTAACGGTTTGTCCATTTGGTTAATTGGCGCTTGCAGTTTCAAGTCAAAAATACGTCGGAAGGTGTAATAGAAATGAATTCTGTACCCTGCCCTAACCAAAGGTATTAGGATGTTTTAAGTGATCACGCATTCGACACTCCCACACCAGTTGGTTGCACCAAAAACACGCCAAAGTTTAAATGGTTCTGTTAATACTGCATCGGATTGACTAAAAACCACACTTTTGCGATGTAGTCTTTTTTATAGGGGGGTTTAAGATATCTGCTTAATGGAAAGGATACTAACCTGTTGCTTGAAAGGTGTCTGTCTGGGGTCACAGAAATGTCAAGAGTGTCAAGGATGTTATATTTTTATGATTGGTAGTGGGCCCCAACAGAATATTTTGGAATCGTATTATTTCAGAATGCACTCATTTTTAATTTGTTTTAAAAAATGTTTGTATCATTAACCAACTCAAGGAACCGACCTTCGTTTTTGGAAAATGTTTGACATAACGAGATGCGGAACCCAGAGATCGGTCGCGCTCCTTGAAATATTCTTCAAAGTCGTATGGTGTAATATAAGCATAGCCAAGCGAGAATAAATAAGATTAAAAATGTATAATAGAGGCAAATTTGTTAGCCCAGTTTAACCATAACTGATGGTTATAGGGTTTGCTCTCTAAAAGATGAAAAGGTAACTTCGGACAGTACTCTCAAACTTAACATTGCGAATACTGATAAATCAATGTTGACCTTCAAATCCTGAAGAAGAAGAAAGTAGGGGTTACTATTATGAGAATAGAGTAGATTATTATGTTAGGCTGTACAACTGCCAATCGGCCGTTCATAGTTTTAGAGTTGCAGCAAAACAAAACTACGTATGAGGGAGAAAATCCGCTCGATCTTGCTTTACATGCATTACTCTTTATTCATTTGGCTGAGCTAAGCACTGATGATAACTTATATGATGCGAAGGCCCTCAACTGTTTTAAGAGCTCTCCCTCTCCATCAGGGGGGCAAAGCTGCATATTGCGATTATTGAAATTAGATACAATTCCCTTATTTCAGTTTAAAAGATTAGTTAGTTTGCTGGGAGGGTTCAGGATCATTTAATTTATAAAATTGCAGACCAAAACAGGGAAAGTCGTGTAATGTGATAACCTTGGGCACATGGTTTTGGAAATAAAATAATTACGTTACTAAAAATAATGTCGCTGTGGGCCAGAAGAATAGGAGTCTATCATTAGAGCCTGTAAGGTGTATAACCTTAGGATTTAAAAGGACCTGGCATATGTTGCGACTTTTGAAACTGAACGGTGAAATTAGGCGCTTTTGTATGGTTTTGAGTCCAATAATGATAGGTGGATTATAAAGCAAAGAGGTTGGCGACAGCAAAAAGTTTCCTAAACTAGAACAATCTGCGCAATTCTAGAAGGCAAATAATGTTGGCCAGTATGAATATAAAAATAGTTCGCAAAAACTTGTCCTCATTACGGCACCTTAGAACCTTATCTGAGGAATGGGAATTAAAATTTGAAGTCATAAGCCCATCCATTTACGAGATTTTTGAGCCGTCAAAAATAGTTTCAGAAAAGCATTCAACTCTGCCCTTTACATGTAAGTCTTATGCCGGGACGGCACATAGTCGGAAATATAATTAGAAATAACGCCCCGCTATTGGGATAAAATACAGTACATCCCCCAACAGAAGAAATGGAAACAGTTGTTA
Organism: Conus ventricosus; assembly: GCA_018398815.1. Taxonomy (NCBI): domain Eukaryota; kingdom Metazoa; phylum Mollusca; class Gastropoda; order Neogastropoda; family Conidae; genus Conus; species Conus ventricosus. The sequence goes on along the minus strand of JAFLJL010003099.1, from coordinate 65,187 downwards.
AAAAATGCCTTCTACAAAATTTCTAGTCTTGCCAAAGCTGTAAAATTAGGAGACTCGCGGGCAACAATGTTATTTGAATTTTCTGTCTTTAAAGATGTGGTACCGCAGGGATGCGGACCGCGTTCCGTGGCGTTTGTGAGTCTTATAAAAGGCATCATTAGATGTAGCTGGCCAAGAACGTAGACGTGTAACGCCAAACTTAAAGGTACCACGTCGTTCTCACATTGGGGAGGATATTAAGATCATAACATCAAGCAACAAAATCAAGGTTGAATTAAATTGAAACAATCTTCAGAACTGAGAGCTGGATTATTAATCTTTCACATTTAGGCCTCATAGGGTTTTATTTTACTGAACATGTTTTTGACGGAGGAGTATGATAATAAAGAGATTAACTGGGATTAGATTAAATTCTGTTATAAAACTATGGTGGACAGTTAACTTTATGATAAAATCCCCTCATGGTTCATACTGATTTGTGGGGCAGACTGGTTGGGGAAATAACATTTATTGTCCCTAGGACTTATTTACAGTTATCGCTATAATTTTGATTCATATTGTTAATTTTATGTCCAAACACTTAAATGGAACAAAGCATATCATGATTGAAGGGTTTTATGGACAGACATATGACGTTGATATGTTAGTTACCATAGCACTAAAACTTGGAGCAAGTGTTAGTGTTTAGTATACTTTTATAATAGTGTTTGATAGGATACGCAGACACTCTTTTTATTTTAGATGAATGCTTCGGCAGTAAAAAGACATTGTTGTCAATAAAGAGAACACACTCGTTTGTCGAAGATGGATTTCAGCGGGAAGACTTGATGGGATATGTGTGTGGGATTTTATGCCAGAAAGATAAACTCGGTTTTTTTTTTTTTTTATTAACGACATTTAGAGAAACAAGTTAAGACTGTTGTGTTACCCTTCACATGAAAGACAGAGACTCATTTGGAAGAATGTTTGCGCGTAAATTGATGTTATTGATAAAAGATCAAGGAAACCATAGGATTAAACATAAACTAATATCGAAAAAGTTTAGTTAATTTAGTATCTTACAAAACGGATTAAACCTACACAGTATGTTTGTTTGTAGATAATCGTTATTTTTTGGTTCATTGAAGTGCTTACTTGTCCAGAGAACAGGAAAGGCGGCTTTTAGGCCACTTTCGCCCAAAAGAACTTGGTGGTGGAGCAAGTGAGTTAGAATGCCCCTTTTCCTGTTCTCTTAGGGGGTGGTGTGTTCTGTGGGTGGAAGGTCAGGTCTTGTTTCTGTACTCTGTACATTGCTTTGTTGTCTTTTCTGTTGCACTGGCGGAAGTAAATGAATGCATGTGGTGGGTGGGTGGGGGTTTGGGGCGGGGGGTTGTAGATGGGTTAGTTGCTTAGTAGGGAGTTGATGCCGACCTAGTATATTATACATACTGCGAGAGTTGGGATTTGGGGAGTGTTCGCTAGGAATATCACTTTCATAGGCATAATGTTGGGGGACTGTTATCGTGGTCAATGGGGCGTCTTGTGTTGCAAGTCAGTCCTTTCTTGCTCTGTGTGTGGTGGGCCTGGATTTTGTGCATCACATTGAGTTGGAGGGTTGGGTCTTGGGGTTACTAGTGGGGACTCGATGTTGGCTGGCTAGGACTTTTGCAGCCCATAGGAACCTGGGATGTACGTCTGTTCGGTACTTGGTTTCTTTGGCGCCCACAGATCTGGCGAGGAAGGAGGGGGGTGTTATATGGTTGTATAGTGATCCATATTGACGGCAGGAGAGCCGATGATTGGCCGGGGATCGTGACGCATGCGTCCTTAAGGGGGTGATGGCCAAGGGGAGGAAGAATGGAGGAGGCCTGCAGTTGAACGCACGGCGGGTATAACTTGCATGAGTGGTGGATTAACTCAACCGACAGTCTGCTACAGGCTCTGGACTTTCGTCTCTGCGTTGATCAACCCGCTTGGAAAGTGACTGTTGGGTGTGGTGTGATGGGGGCGTAGATGACAGCATTGACACAGGTGATGGGACTGGCAGCACGGCACAACAAAAATCCATTGAAAACATCGGAAATAAGAACTTTGCAAAATTTTTCAAAGCACCATTACCTAATAAATCACAGTAGAAGCCAACAATAAAAAACAGTAAATAATTTAGTATAACATTGACCTTAAGGAGCATACATACAAACCATATTATATAAAAAATAATGACACACCTGTCTACGTAGTCATCAATAGTAACCACCACACCTCCATTCTTAAAATCCATACTTAATGGTTTAAACAAATGTTTATCTATAACGGTCAGTGCAAATGAGAAAGTAATTTAACAGTGCAGCAGCCGATTTCAGAGGCCGCTGAAAACAAGTGGCTACATACTACATATTACAATGACAACCCAGATACAACAGGAATCTGCCTACTGGATAAATAGAAAAATTATATGGTATAACCCTCCTTATAGATGGAAAAGAACAAAAACTAACATAGGAAAAAGATTTCCTCAGAATCCTTAAAGCAGCATTCCCAAAAGAACATGTAATTATCTAACCTATATTCATCAAAAATACAGTTCTAAGCTATCATTACTCGTGTCTTGCCCAACCTTACTATATATTATTGTTTCTTCAATAAAACCAAATAACAAAACCACAACCAAAGAGGCGTGTTGAATTGGGTATCTCTGTATTAATTGCACAAAATAGACCTGTGCCCTCTGATTAATAAATGATCTACAACAATTATCTGTGTACCAAGCTACGGTAACTGCAGACAGTGATAAAGCAATACATACATAGGATCACTGCAAATCCACCTTGAAATCTCAGAATCTTGCAAACCATAAACTGTCTTTCAATTATGAAAAATATAAAAACCATACCGAATATTAAGGAAATATATTATGGAAAGCTGAAAAATAAGAAAATAGATTACAAACATATCATGGAAAATTTAAATTAGTAAGGGGAAAGCAAACACCATACAACAACATTTCTATAAATTGCAACTTATGTACTGCAGAAATGTGGCTGATTTTATGGGAAACCCCACTAGCCATCCCTGAACTCTAAAGTAGCAAATGATAAACGCATTTGCAGGCAAAATGGTAATCTTTGGCAATGACCATTCCGCACATAACACGTTCCCCCCTGAAACGCGCCCCCAATAATGAAAAAACCGGCAGGCCAGTGCCTACCACGCAACAGTAACTCACACGCCCAACACACCACAATATATAAACTCTGTGGCCTGCCCAACAATTGTATGTCTACCCTGTGGAGAGCGTTTTTAGCTTGAAACAAGCTTGGAGTTTTATTCCTTCATCTTTAAATCCTTTTTTATACTGGTTTTTATATATATATTATTATATTTACGATATATATATATATATATATATATATATAGATATATATTAGGTAAAATAAGTTAAAAGAGGAATCTTTAAAACTATTCGACATTTATTGTTTCATGCGTGTTTGCGCTGTCATCAGGATGGTTTTTGGGTTTTTCGGCACCCGCCGATGTTATATACGTGTGGGCTCCCTGTTCGCGGTTTGGGTGGGCTCGTGCGGGTTGGAACTGCAGTTGTTTTTTTGGGCGCTTTCAGTTTTTGCTTTTGGGTGTGTTCACTTAACAACGATTTCCAGTTATGCCTGGCCTGTTGTTTATGTTGCTAGTGTGGTTGCCATAGTATTAGAGAAAGGCTAAATTGTCATTTGGCCTCAGCCGCTCTCAACCAGTTTTCGGGCGGCTGTCCCCCAGAATGAACATTTTAATGTTCTCTGACCAAGTAAGCTCTAACAATGTATTAAAAATGACAATCCATCACACTTTCTCTGTAAATAACCAAAAATAACATAACGATTATTACATAACAAACATACTGGGTAGGATTATCCGGTTTTCAATACTAATTTACTAAACTTTTATGATTTTGCAGTTTTTGCTTAATCCTGCGTTTTTCCTGATCGTTTTCAATAAAATCATTTCACAAAACCATCATCTAATGCGCACACCCTGTTGTTGTTACTTAACGGATATGACTTTAATTACAATTCTCTGAGGTGACTGAGAAAGAACTTGGGATGACTTGAGGACGACAGAGTAAGAACTTAGTAGTGACTTGGGGTGACTTGAGGATGACTTGAGTAAGACTTAGAAGTGACTTGAGTATGAACTTGTGGATGACTTGAGGACGACTTGAGTAAGAACTTAGAAGTGTCTTGGGGTGGTGACTATGTTAAGAATCTTAGAAGTGCCTTGAGTGTGTGCATGCGTGGGCACAGGTGGCGCCACCAAAGGGTGGGCGGGATGGGGTGGGGGACTGTGGCGTGCGTGGTGGTGGGGGTGTGCAGGAGCTACTTCCCTTTAGTTGTACGCGGGTTTTGACCTTCTTTTCTTCATGTTTTCAATTTCACCTGCTAAATGGCTGGTCTCAGATGAGTCGGGGTTCTAGGCGGGAGGTGAAGTAAGAGCTATTTTTACATACTGTTCAGATACCGAACGGTTTTTTACAGTCCACAAAAGCGGGCACCTCAATCATCCAGGCCAAGTGATCACATAGGGTCCGTTTTGGCCTAGATTTGCCGCTGAGCTTTGCAGGTCAGTGATCACATCCAATAGGGTCGTTTGGCTTGCTTGCTGTGAGCTTTGCAGGTCAAGTGATCTACCATAGGATCGTTTGGCCTAGTTTGTTTACTGCTGAGCTTTGCAGGTCAAGTGATCACATAGGGTTTTTTGCGCCCTTAGTTTTGTGCTGTGCTCTCTTTTCTCATACCAGGCTTGCACTGGCTTTGGCAGAGTTACAGCCAGTTATCGGCTCGTAGCCGAGCTTTTTGATGGCGGCTCGAATCGACAGTTAGTAGTACATCAGTCATTGTATATATGCGTCCATAGACATCTTATATGGAGATAGTGCTGGCTACACACTACTCCTCTCCATACTGGTAGAGTTACTAAGGTCTGCCTTGCCCTATCTACGTTCGTTTGCAAGAACTCCGAAAATCGCGATTCTGTTGCATAATCCTTATAATACTTTGAACGTGCTGCTACACTGTTCTTTTTATATGATTCCTTTGCTTATGTGAAATTTAGGATCGTTATAAAAACACACGAATATGAATGAGTTTCCTAGCATACGAATCAGCCTTGTTGCACCTGCGGTCTGAGAAATGAACACCAAGATTGACGCGGTTTTGTTTCTTGTCATACATTGGGGGCTTTGCGGTCTCAGAGACAGCGCCCAACAATCAAAGCGTGAGAGGATTGTTTGCTTCGGCCAACTTTCTTCAACACGCAGCGCCCTTTGTGTAGTATGGAACCATCTCAATCAAATAGTTATACACATATTGTAAACAGGCTTCATCTTGTTCAGCAATATTTCTTTCAGCGTTTTATTTTCTTGACCCAACATATACCTTTAAGTGAGTTCGTGCTTTCAAAGCAGTCGGCTCAGCCTTTTTTGCTCTTTTCTCCGCCCCCTTCTAGATATGCAAGGCTTATTTTCGGTTCCACGGGCAGAGTACATGCTTTGCCTAGTTCCTTTTTTGACAAATACTCTAACATGCAGTTAAACGTAAAACTTGTGGTCTGAAAATAAAGTGCGCGAGCCTGTTCTTCAGTAAACCTGGTTAGCCAGTGTTTAATTAACACCAAACTCAGTTTGTGTTTGTAGTCGACAGAGCTCAGTAAAAAACAACCTCCCGAACCGCTCTCTGCGTAACTTATGTGAAATAGTTAGGGTGGCGTTTGCTGCAGCAAAAATAGCCTGCTGGACGGCTTACTATAAAACAGCGATTACAGTGATCATGCCTAGTCAAGTTACACGCGCAAGCCGATTAATTACTCTCCCTTTAAATGTTATTACTAGACAGCACTAGCAATTAGGGTTGTGGGCTGCCATTTACATCTTCATATTACAGAGTGACAGGAGGGCCCACAGTCGTGTAAGTGACGCAGTGGAAAAACACGCGGGAATAAGTGTGTGCGGATTTTACAGTCAGAAATATTATCTCCGGTTTTTAAAGGACTTTAGAGAACAGTTTCTCATGAAAAACAATACATTCTATGTTTTTATTCTTAAATAGTAGATGCCTAATATAGTAAACACAGGCCTCTAAAAAATGCGTCATCGCTGAGGTTGTTTTGCTCAGCGTTCTTGGCGCGAGATCGGTCAAAATAGATCTTAATGAAGTTATTTACAATCGTATGCACCGCATTGATTACAATTTCTGGGCGATGGAAATGTCTTTTTATAGACTCATATGTCTTATTATTGACTTCATCATTGTAAAACTAAAAACAAAAAAAATAATAAATCCATCTTGATCTAATTTTATCCAAAGAAACACAGATATCATTTATAATAAATCTAAAAAACCAATCCAGTATGTTAGGATTGCAGTATCAATAAAGTATTATTGCATTAGAAAGGTATCAATATATCTTTGTGGTTGGCGGTTTTGGGCATGTTTTTGGGTTCGGTCTGTATTTAGTGGTGTGGAGATTTTTTTTGACCTGCTTTGGGTTTTAGCTGCCTGTGTTTATATATTTTATAATCCGGAATACACCCCCTGCAGCATTGAAGCCAAAAAGACACCTTAAGAATATTCCGTGAAGACTTTGTGCGGTGTTGTAGGCAACCCGTTGTTGTTGCTAGGGCTTGTCTCAAACTTGCTCTGGTGTTTTTATAGCCGGTATTGAAAACAACTGGCTGTTGGCTCTAGTACTTTTTTCATTTGGAATTATATTTATGTGCTTGTAATTGTAATTTTGTTAGTTTTGTTCCAAAACTCATGCTAATTTTTTTCCTGCTGCAACACGTCCAGGCATGTGGATGGCTTTTGACTGGTACTTTCTCCACCTGATTCAATGTTTTCTGATTCAGTTTCCTGTATTTGCTGATTTTCTGGCTCGTTCATCTTTTGAGGGAAATAAAATCTATATGATTTTAAAGTTATAAACCCATGATTAGTGGCGATAATAATGTTCCAAATCTGTTATATAGATCACAGCCTAGAGGACAAATGACTTTGTTAATACTGGAATCCTGCGTTTAAATTCATAACATAAAGTCTTGTTCAGAATCATTGGGAGCACAATCTACTGACTAGTTTAGTGTACTAAAATAAGATTACGTTTGCCCGACGCTTTTCTCCATTTTGTGATTCCTAGTTGCGCTTCATGCCTGTTGCTGATACTTTAAATGTTTTCTGGTGGCGACATTTGTTGAAATCTGTTCTATGCTGAATTCATTCCGAGGACACTGTTTGGTTTTTTCCACACGCCGACAAAAGATTTACATCCTTTAATTTTTTGGGCTATAATAGCTTGGTCATCAACTTGATCATTTGTAATCATAAGTTCAGGAAGGTTTAGGCTGCCCTGTAGCTGTAGTAGATCGTCGCTGTTCATGTTTTTTATTAATTATAATTATTTTATTTTTTTAAAATGAGCACTGAAAAAACTGTTACTAACCTTGTATACCATTCTGCTGTTATTGGAGGTCTAAGTGTAGGATACACGATGCTTGGTAAAAGCCTGTTAAAAATAAAACCAGCAGATCTTGGCAAACTAGACTTTGAAGACTCAGCAAAGCTGATTGCTATTATTGCAGCTTCATTTGCTACGAAAGATTTTTTAGTTAAGCAAGGAATAATTCCAGACAGTATTAATATGTAAAAAAAATACATTTATAAAAATGGCTTCACTCGTAATGATGATAGGTGGCGCAGTGGTGAATGTGCTTGCTTTTAGCGGAAGTAATTACGCGTTTAGTAAACTGCGGGATGACGGCAAGAGAAAAAGACATAACAAAGCTATGGAGCAACTAGCCGCAGCACAAGATCACTATGAAAAGCAGAGAATTGAGCAGTTAGATTTTATTAACGACACACTGAAAAAACAGGGACATGCAGCTTACACATTTAAAGATGTTGATCAAGCGATAAAAGAATATTATCTTGTAATGGCAAACCAATCAAGACATTGCCCCCGCCAAAATTCAGTGACTTTTATCAACCATCAGAAAAACAAAAGATGCAAGAAATCGCGTTTATTGCCTTTGGTATGACTGTTGTGTATTTTGTTGCACATAATATTGGCTGAATAAAAAATGAACAAAATCTATTATTCACCAAAAGGATATTGGAAGGGAATAACAGCAATCAAAAAGCTAAGCCAAGCAGCTGGAGTCAGTGAACAAACAGTGAAGGAATGGTTATCTAAACAAGCAATCTGGCAAATTTATTTACCTGCACCTAGACGAATACAGAGACCACACTTTGTGAATACAACACCGAACGACACCCATCAAATGGATCTTCTATATTTACCCCATGATACGATTAGACGAAAAAGATTTAAGTATGCACTTACAGTCATTGACATAGCTTCAAGATACAAAGATGCGGAACCATTAACACAAAAGAGTGCTTCTGCTGTTGCTGTTGCCATACAACTGATATACCAACGAGGTCCTTTAACTTACCCCCGCATGATTCAAGTCGATGATGGAAAAGAATTTAAAGGCCAAGTGAATCAATTATTGTTAAAACATAGAGTTACCATTAAAAGAGGCATTCCGGGAGTTCACAGATCACAGGCTTTAGTTGAAAACTTTAACAAACAGTTAGCTGAAAGACTTTTTTCCTACCAGTATCACAGAGAGCTTATTGACAATTTTCGCAACACAGAATGGGTTAGAAGACTGCCCTCAGTTCTACGTGCAATGAATAATGAAGAATTTAAATTAACAGGGCTAAAACCAGTACAAGCAATCAAAAAACAAACAATAAATGTTGCTGAAGACTCCAGTTCATCCGGCAAACTATTACCGTTTGGTTTAAAAGTAAGGTACCTTTATTTACTGGGGGAAGCAGAAGGGGACACTCGCATCAGGGCAACAGATCCAGTTTGGAGTGTTGATCCATATGAAATAAAAAGAATTGTAAAAATGAATCCGCCCGTGTATTATTTACAAGAAACTGACACAACAAAACAACCAGCTCCTCAAGATCTTTTGTGAAGGAAGAACTGCAGATAATTCCGCCAGACACAGTTCCGCTTTAACTGATTTACGTAAATATATTTGAGTTAAAATGGAAGCCCAGACGGAAGCGCAGAATGAAACAAGAATGATAAATGAAAAGACCTTAGAACTGATGCGGGAATCATTTGATTTGAATTCTGCTATTAGGGCAACATTTGCGAGGGTTCGCCAAGACATGCTAAAACATCCAGATCACCTACAACCCAAAATCCCAAATTTTGATTATCAAAAATGGGATAAAGAATATTTTGAAATAATAAAAAAAATTCGAGCACATCAAGCAAACATGAGAAAAATTTTGGATGAATTGGACGATGATGCGATTGAGCTTATAGATAAACTTGAGGAAAAATATAAACCCGCGGACAAAGCGGACGATGAAGATATTATTTTGCCGTTCTCCAGTGTCCAATTGCATATGAAAACTCTTGATTAACAAATACTCGTTTTGTGTTTGTTCTATATAATGACTTCTTTGTTACAACTGTTGTGTTGATCTCATGTAGATTAGATCGCAGTTTTACGTTGTCATGATGAAAAGTATGTTTATTGAACAACGCTTCTTTGTAGTTGTCATGTGATATTTTGACTGCACAACACTGCGAGATATTCCTTTTGCTTTCTTAATGGTTTTCTCCTGGCTCGAAATACTGTACATTTTCGACCTTAAACCAATAAACTCCTTAATCCCCCTCCAGATAATTCATCCTTCATCTTTCCTAAACCTTCTTGTTAGTAATTGAATGCAAAGGCGAATCTTTAGGATAATCAGATGTGTCGTACCATCCCGCATGCCCTTTAGCTACTTCTATTTCCATGTCTTTATAGATGTCTTTAGTAGGGATATCTATAACAAAACTATCTGTATCTGTGTATAGTACTCTGGACTCAGGATACAAGGGTTTAAAGTAGTCATAAAGAAATTCTAACATCAAAGCTTTGATAATTCTAAAACAGTAAACCCAATAAATACAGGTTTGTCCAATTTGACTTTCTTTTTTTTCATCATTATGCCAAAAAGCTGATCATGAAATCTTCTGATGTCCTGATAATTTGGTTTTGAAGTCAGCTTAATTGCTTCGTTCTCTTTGGTGACCAATCTGATATCTTTATGCTTGTGCGGATTCTCCATAGTCTTTCCAAAACAGCTGTTGTTCATCAGCTTGAAAAGTCTTTTTCTGAAGCATCTGCGGATTTAGTTCTGAGATCAGTGTTCTTCATGATGTATGGTTTCATGAACTGTTCTTGATCAAAAGCAATTATGCGATGAACAGCTGTCAACTTCAAACCATGTCTTAAATAAAATTGTAGAAGTCTGTAATGGCAGACATAATTTTTTTTTGCCTCGAAGATTAGGCACAAGTTTAGGCGGTTCTATTGGATTCATCTTTAGGCTTTCTGCTGCTAACGGATAGTCATTATGCAGGTCATGGAGTTCCTGAGGATATTCTAAGTCAACTTCCAGAATGTATCCACGCTGTTGATCTGGCGTCAAACTGCTCAACCACTTTAATGCCTTTTGAATATTTTTCGGATCGCCGCTTGTGTACATTTTAAAGTTGCGTAATGGAAGTGATTGCGCCATAGCCCAACCATACAGATTGTTTGCATCTAAATACATGAGATAGTTTAGACCTTTTACTCGGATCATAATCATCTAAGTATTTGTTGTTTGCTTTACAGTAATGATGCGACGCCATACTAATTCCTCCACGCAATCCGTTTTCAATCATCTGAATCATTGGCAGGTCAGACAATAAATCAATCTGTACTCCAGTAAATTTTAAGAAAGCGTCCCAACTCATCCCGGGCGCAGAAATGTAATGCGCGGGATCCAGGCTGTAATGTTTCATGCATGTCTTTCTATAATTTTCAAAGACGTCCGCCAACAAACAAACGTCAGCCATCAAGTATGAATCATGATAGTCTCCCATCGTTTTACCACTCTAACTTCTGCCACGCTTCTTGAGCATGCTGGTAATCAGAATCACTGATGTCCTTTCCTCTAAGACTAGAAAAGAACGCGCCTTTAGGCGGAAGTGTATCTTCATCAAACCTTTGCCAACTGTTCATGTACTGATAAGGGTAAACGCCCTTTCTAACAAGAGTTGGGTCAAAATATTCTTCTGTTATTGGGCAGGACTTTAAGGACATAGCCAGCGACTCTAATGAACCCATCATGTGTTGCATAGAGTCATAAAAAGACATGTTATTTAAAGTGAAACACATGTACTTTTCTGATGACTGTGCAATGCATGTTATGTTAAAGGCGCTGGTTACTGCTTGCATTATAAGGTGAGAGTCATAACCTCGCAAGTTGTGAAAGAAGATGAGTAATTTCCATGTCTTTGGGTCAACCTTTAGTTGAAGATTGCAGTTGTTGTGCGCTGCACCTCTGAACTTCCCACTAATGTGATCATGGTCTCTTACTGTCGGATTTGTTGCTTCTTCACTGTTAGACATTAGTTCTAAACCACAAATCCAACAGTGAGTGGCTGAGTCATACTGTTGTTGGTCTTCAGGCGTCATCATGATTTCAGAAAATTCAGATTATTAGAACAATCATTGCGCACTTGCTGCATGCGCTGTAAAAATCTTTAGCCGCATTTGGTCCTCTGTATAATTCTGGCGTTGAATGAGCGCCATCCGACCTGACAATAACGAAAGCGAATGAACAAATCTGATGATTACTCACTCTGGCTGTTTTTGGAAGTTTCTGTGGGGTTGTCCTTCATAAGGAACAATAAGCGACTCGAAGTCTGCGTAAACAACATATGGGCTCGTTTGCATCCGTTTCCAGTTCTTAAAACTAACTTTACTGCCTTCTAGGGGCGTAATTAGTTCTGTATTACAGTCAACTGGCCGATACAATGTTTCTTATGTTCGATTGCGGCTTTACCGATGGATTCTTGTTAAACATTTTCTACAGAATTCTTGTTTGCCATTTTGAAGTATGCGCATTATCTACTATTGTTCGTAATGTTATTGGATAGATAAGTCCTGATTTTTGCCTGGCTGC